>RPOG01004245.1:0-10134 GCA_008086565.1 Thalassoma bifasciatum
GTGTGTTGACAAACACCCGTAAACCTGAACCAGCTGATCACCAGCTCTAACGTATCGACCAATCAGAAACAGCTGAGTGTGTTAAACCTGAGAATATCAGAGAGAATCAGCTGAATGAAAAACACAAAAGTGTGAAAACAGCATAAAAAGCTCCTGATGGCGTCAGAGACTGAAGCTGAGTCTGTGACAAATAAGACACATGTTAATGAAAACAGATATAAGGGACGTGTCATTGTGCAGTGGCACCAACTGAAGTAAAGTGCAGTGTCATTTGTTGTCACAGAGTGGCAGTCAGTAAAATACAGTGTTACACAATGTAACGCAGTGTTTACAGTGTTATGCAGTGTTTACAGTGTTATGCAGTGTTACACAGCGTTACCCAGATCATGCAGTGTTACGCAGTGTTATGCAGTATTTTTACGCAGTGTTACCCAATGTTTCGCAGTGCTATGCAGTAGTTTTACGTAGTTTTACGCAGTGTTACCCAATGTTTCGCAGTGCTATGCAGTAGTTTTACATAGTTTTACGCAGTGTGACGCAGTATTTTTATGCAGTGTTACCCAGTGTTACGCAGTGTAGTGCGGTATTTTTACCCAGCGTAACGCAGTGTTATGCAGTGTTTACAGTGTTATGCAGTGTTACACAGCGTTACCCAGATCATGCAGTGTTACGCAGTGTTATGCAGTATTTTTACGCAGTGTTACCCAATGTTTCGCAGTGCTATGCAGTAGTTTTACATAGTTTTACGCAGTGTGACGCAGTATTTTTATGCAGTGTTACCCAGTGTTACGCAGTGTAGTGCGGTATTTTTACCCAGCGTTACGCAGTGTAATGCAGTGTTACACAGTGTTATGCAGTGTTACCCAGTGTTATGCAGTGTTACGCAGTGTTGCGCAGTATTTTTACCCAGCGTTACGCAGTGTTACGCAGTGTTGCGCAGTGTTACCTAGTGTTACGCAGTGTTGCGCAGTGTAATTCAGTGTTACGCAGTGTTTTGCGGTATTATTACACAGTGTATTCCTGAGTGTGAGACTCTTGAATCTGCCAAGTGAGGCTGGCTTCACTGAAACCAAAGCATGCTGGGTAAACTCCTGTAACACTCAGGAGGAACACTGAGGCGCCCCCTGCTGGACGCCAGGGAAACTGCAGATTACATGTGTGATGATGTCATGGCGGGCTGATGATGTCACCTCACCTCTCAGGAAGTCCTCAGCAGTTTGATTGGAGGCTGCTTGTTTCCTGATGACGGCTGACGAGCGGTAAACCACGTGTTTCCTTCCTCCCTCCTCCTCTCCCCCCCCTCTGCGCCCCCCCTCCAACGGCTCGATGAAAAACTCCTCCTGACCAATCAGGATCATCCCGGCCTGTGGACACACACACACACACACACACACACACACACACACACACACACACACACACTCAGAAACAACGTCTGGCTCTGCTGTCTGTGTCAGATCCTTCAGTTCTGGTCTCTGTCCTCTGATTGGCTGATTGAGTTCAGGTGTTGTTGAGTTCATCTGTGGATCTACAAACTTTATTTCTGGGTCACTTTTAAAAACGTTTGAGTCTGTCCCGCGGTCTTTGAACGCCTCTCACACATCTGGCTCCCATCAGCCTCGGCTGTAAGAAGAGTCAGACTCTGTCAGTCGCAGCTGCCTGTTATTTTTTACAGCGTTTGTGTCTGAACAAACGTGTTTCTGCTCGTCTCCAACACCAGACCGGATTCAACTCCACTTTAAATCAAGATTAAAGTCTGAGAAACTTCATTCACTGCTCCACTGGAGCGCAGTCTCTTAAAGGGACAGCGACACCTTAAACAATGATGGTAGTTTCAGAGAAACACAGGTGTGTAATAAACATCTGTGACCTCACAGGACAGAACTTTCCCCTTAAAGTCAGACGGGCCGTTACAGCCAGGTGGGTCACAGATCTGAACCAGATATTAACCAGGTCCTAACCAGAGCTTAACCAGGTCAAAACTGAATCTTAACAAGATCTAAACCAGACCTTTGCATTATAAAATCATCACATTAAGATATCATAATTAGCCTCAAACACCAAGGTCTGCCTCCATAGAGCTGGCCAATCAGAGGGGAGGGGGATGGTGAAGCAGGGAGTCTTAAAGAGACAGCAGCTTGTTTTACCTGATATAAAAAGAGTTTTCTAAAACAACACGGAGAGAAAAACAGAAATGTTTTGAGTTTTGAAAGAAACTACAGGAGCTCCTGAGGGACAGAATAAAGACTAGAAAAGCGTGACACCCCTCTTTAAACACCTCTGTTGAAATTAACCTGTTTTTTCTCTGCGCTGTTATAGTTTCAGTGGGATTCTGGGTAATCTCTGTCAGTGTGACTCCAGAGGAAGTGACATAAACTGTTTCTGCATGAAGCCCCGCCCACTGAGCTCTGACCGCAGTCATGTGACACGTACCAGTCCATCACAGTTGCTGATGGCGACCGCCGTGTCCTCCATGTCGGACACCTCCCCCGTGAAGAAGCAGCCGGCGTCTCTGATTGGCTGAGAGACCGTCTGCCCTGACTCCTCCCACCACTCCATGGTGGCGCCCGGCGAAACCAGACGAGTGTTTGGACGCAGCCGCAGGTGGAGCTGGTGACCAAACACCGTCACGTTGTAGTAAAGCTCCGCCTCCTCGCTGCTCTGACCACGCCCCCTGACACTGGAGCTCGTCCTATTGGAGGAGGACGATGCACCAGGGGGCGTGGTTACATGCTCATTAACATACACGTCATCTGCTGAGGGGGCGTGTCTTTTCCTGCGTCCAGGATGGTGGGCGGAGACTGAAGGTGACAGGAAATGACCCTCTGAGCTCGTCCTGATTGGACGAACGATACTGAACTCAGACAGCAGCTGTGAAAGGGATTCTGGGAAATAGAGAGAGAGAGAGAGAGAGAGAGAGAGACAGTTAACTCTGTACTGTCAGATTAATCCATCATCAACACACTGCATTGTAAACACACTGCACTGCTCAAACTGCACCGTAAACACACTGCACTGTAAAAACACTGCACTGTAAACACACTGCACTGCTCAAACTGCACTGTAAACACACTGCACCGTAAACACACTGCACTGCACAAACTGCACTGTAAACACACTGCACCGTAAACACACTGCACCGTAAACACACTGCACTGCTCAAACTGCACTGTAAACACACTGCACCGTAAACACACTGCACTGCACTGCACAAACTGCACCGTAAACACACTGCACTGTAAACACACTGCACNACTGGGATCACTGGGATCACTGGAAACACATTAGGGCACTGGGATCACTGGGATCACTGGGATCACTGGAAACACATTAGGGCACTGGGATCACTGGGATCACTGGGATCACTGGAAAAACATTAGGGCACTGGGATCACTGGGATCACTGGGATCACTGGGATCACTGGAAACATTTCTCTCCTTAAATCTCAGTTTGTGTGTCAATGAAAAATTCTCTGGGCTCAGTGAAGGACAGTCAGGAGTTCAGTGCCACTGGATCCTTTTGTTTTTGTTTTTGTTTTTACAGTGCCCCCCTTTGGCTCAAACAGCGCCCAGTTACAGTCGTTAGAGAAGTTCTTGTAGTCAAAGGACGTTACTGTAGTTAGGGTAGTTATGGTAGTAATGGTAGTAATGGTAGCTATGGTAGTTATGGTAGTAATGGTAGTAATGGTAGTTATGGTAGTTATGGTAGTAATGGTAGTTATGGTAGTTATGGTAGTAATGGTATTAATGGTAGTAATGGTAGTTATGGTAGTTCAAAAACTTGTGCTGTTGCAGAAGTTATGGTCACAACAAAAGTCAGGGTAGTTACGAAAGTTTTAAGAAATAAAGTTACGTCATTCACAGTAGTTGTGGTAGTAATAGTTAGGAATGTTATGGTAGGTATAGAAGTTTTGCTACTTGCACAGGTCATAGTAGTTATCGTAGTAGTGGTAGTAATGGTAGTTACTGAGGTTATAGTGGTTGAGGCAGATATAGTAGTTGAAGTAGTAATTGTAGCTTAAGTAGTTATAGTAGTTATAGTAGTTACATCAGTTGTAATATTTCCAGTCTCTGTATTAGCTATAACAATTTTGGTAGTTAAGGAAAGTGTAGCAGTTGTGGTTAAAGGTGTAATGGTAGTTTAGGTAGATACAGTCACCATGGTAGTCGTGTTAGTCATGGCAAATAATGGTAGTTAAATGGTAAGGGTAGTTAGCTGTTCTTGAAGTTTTGATAGTGATGGAGGTTATAGTGGTTAACGTAGTGATATAAGTTACCATAGTTTGGGTACTTAAGGTAGTTACATTTGTTTCAGTAGTTTAAAGTTACAGCAGTGATGTTAACTATGACAGTGATGGTAGTTATGGTAGTTATGGAAGTACAGATAGATAAGGTAGTTTAAAGTTACAGCAGTGATGTTAACTATAACAGTGATGGTTGTTATGGTAGTTATGGTAGATAAGGTAGTTTAAAGTTATAGCAGTGATGTTAAATATGATAGTGATGGTAGTTATGGTAGTTATGGTAGATAAGGTAGTTTAAAGTTATAGCAGTGATGTTAAATATGATAGTGATGGTAGTTATGGTAGTTATGGTAGATAAGGTAGTTTAAAGTTACAGCAGTGATGTTAAATATGATAGTGATGGTAGTTATAGTAGTTACAGTTGTGTTTAGGTTAAATTAGTTGTAGTAGTTCAGTCTCACCTGTGCTGTCAGTGACGTACGCTGAGTGTGAACAGCTGATCAGGAACAGAAACGCAATAATCCATAATCCAAGAGGACAGACCTTCATCCTGACAGACCGAGAGAGAAAGAGAGGGAGAGAGAGAGAGAGAGAGAGAGAGAGAGAGAGAGAGAGAGAGAGAGGCTTAAACGTGGAGAGAGAGAAAGAGAAACCTCAACTCTTCCTCTCTGACAAATAAACTGAGATCAGACTGAACGACCAAACTGACTCTAACAGACTCTAACAGACTCTAACAGACACTAACTGACTCTAACAGACACTAACAGACTCTAACAGACACTAACAGACTCTAACAGACACTAACTGACTCTAACAGACACTCCTCCACTGTCTCAGTGTCTCCTCCCTCTGTCTCACCCTCTCTATCTCTGCATGATTCTCTCTCTCTCTGTGAATGTTGAGCAGTAATGAAGCTGCAGCCTGAGCTGCTCAGTTTCTCTGCTCAGTCTCTGTTATGGAAACACACACACACACACACACACACACACACACACACACACACACACACAGGCATGATAACACAGAACAGGTGTCATTGCTGTTGGTGTCCACAGGATGGAGCCATTCAGCTGATACTGAACTCTGTCTGTAACTTAACTGAGCAACAACCTAAAGATGAGAAAACAAAAATAAACAAACCTGCAGTTCCCTGAGTGTCCACTAGAGTCTGTCTCCAGCAGTGAGTCAGTCCCATAGAGCTCCATGTTAAATAACCTGCAGTTCCCTGAGTGTCCACTAGAGTCTGTCTGTATTAGGGGTGAATAATTTATAAGTGATAAAAATACATCGATTACTTTTATGTCCATCACCAAATGTTTATTAAATTTTGTGTCACATGACCACTTATAAAAAGTTTAACATTTTCTATCACAGTCATTTTTATTGTGTTGTAACATTATCAGTTATTAGTTTGTTCGTCTCACTCTTGATCAATAACCAATAATCACAACCTGACATTGGAGTTTCTCTGTGAATATAGACAATGGTCTAAAATAACTTTTATAAAAAGAACAAGATCTAACTAGAAACTAATATTTATAATTTTCCTGTGTAAACCATTATAATAAACAGATCATTAGGCAGCATCATCAACCTCCCCCAGCTGTTTACTGAGGTCAGAGTCAGGGTCACAGGGTCACAGGGTCACAGACTTAGACCTGCAGCTCTCTCACGCCCCCTGCTGGTGGATGTTGAAATCCTCTTTAGTGCAGACTGGGCTGACTGATGTTGATTGGTTTAAAAATGGAGGAGCACAGCTCCACAGTGGATTAATGATAAACTGATAAACTCTGCACAGACATTTCACTTCACACCAGAGTTTTCAGATTTTACACACAAGTTCACGACCGCAGACGTGGAAAAGTCACAACATTTCATGAAGAAACAGGAAAGAGAACCAGCACTTTGGTCAACACAACATAAAACAAGAGCAGGAGACACAAGATGAATGAATATTGAGCCTGTAGATATTTATAAATGATTAAAAAAAACTGTGATGAACCTGAGACCTCATGGTTCTTCCAAAGAGAGGTTTCCTGTTTTTTCCTGAATGACTTTAACCTCCTTAAGCTCCTCCCCCTCCTCCTCTTTGAGCTTTTTGTAACCTCCCCCCCCCTTCGCTCTGGTGCCAGGGTTTGACTTCTTCAAAAGTGAAGTCAACCAGCGCCAAAACTTCAGCCACCACTTCTTTATCCTCTCCCATCGACCCTCTGGGTTGCTTCCATTCCCTGGTTGAGCGTCTCCAATCTTTGATAAGGTTTGTCCGACCTGTGACAAACGCTCGTCCAGTTTCTCAGGCGTGAAGGGTTTTCCATCGTTAGCCTCCACCATCTGGTCGATTTTCTCCAGGAGCTCTCTGACCTGCTCTCTGTTCCCTCTCTCGTTGTTGTTGAACGCACAGTAACGACCTCCACAGCTGCTCACCAGGTTTCTGATGCTGTCGTTGCTCTGGATGAACTCGTTAATGTGTCGACCTTTCAGTTTATCTGCGTGAGTGAACAGAACCATGAAGTAATTCTTCGCATCCTCGCCAAACAGATTCTCAGGAAGTTCAGACATCATCTCCTGAAGGGGCAAGACTCTTCCAATCTCCATCACGATGATGAAGGCGTGAGGGTTTCTCACACCGCCCCCTCCGCCTCCACCTCCGTCCCCCCCTCCGCCTCCACCTCCACCTCCACCTCCACCTCCACCTCCACCCCCTCCTCCATCACGGCCGTACACAGACTTCATGATCTCCATGTAGGCCTCTCTGGGGTCCTGAGGAAAACCAGTGAGTCCAGGTGTGTCCGTCACGGTGACCTGGCGACCCTCCACCCTGTCTGACTGAGAGACGGTCTCTGTGGTGACTGAGTTGAAGCTGGCGGACGATTCAAACACCTCTGACCCCAGGATGGTGTTTCCTGCCGCACTCTTCCCTGCTCCAGGTAGGCCGAGCAGAACTATCTCTCTCTTTATCTCAGGGCGAGGGACTAGGAGGAGACAACGAGAGCACGTCAACAACACTAAACATTATCAACAACAACACTAAACATTATCATCAACAACACTAAACATTATCAACAACAACACTAAACATTATCATCAACAACACTAAACATTATCAACAACAACACTAAACATTATCATCAACAACATGTTCATCTAGAATTCTTTTACCTGTTTGTATTTTCACATTTAGAAGTTTCAGTTTTGTTCACAAAGAGTAACTGTGACGTGTTTCTGTGATGAAAGTTAAAATTCAGTTTTAAAACCAAAGTTATATTCATGTATGCTAACCACTAGCATATCAGTGTAATTCTCCATAGACGTTAGCACGGAGCTAGCTCTGTTTTCTCTCTGCTTCATTCGCAGATGTGAAACATGTTGAATGTGTTGAATCTGAATCTTGAGAGAATAATGAACATTTCTGTGTGTGTTCAGTTTAACAGCTTCTTCAGTAAAACTTCAAAAGAAAATCCTGAATCTAGAAACTGTTATTTAACGGCTAAACTACGCTAACTGGGGCAGAACAGTGGATGTAACGTCTGTCTGCTCTGGAGTAAAGAATCAATAAGGACTCGTTAAGAGTGGAGGATAATTGTGACCATGAATGAATCATCAGAAACAGGTTCAGGTCTCTGACTCACCGTCTGTGAGGTGGCCTGACTTCTCCAGCAGCTCCCTGACCTGTTCTGGTCCTCCATGTTTGTTGTTGAACACGTGTCGTCTTTGGCCGAACCTCTGAACCACGGGTATGAGCGGACCCTCGGGGTCGTCGTGGATGAAATCGTCCAGAGTCGTGTCGCTCAGGTCGTCTCCTCGTGTGAAGAGCAGGTAAGAGCTGAACCTTTGGTCCCCGATCACTCTCTCAGCTGCCTCCACAGCTTTCTTCTGTTCTTCAGAGAAACGATCCACTTTAACCACCACCAGGAACAAACGAGGCCCGGGGGTCTGCTGGAGGCTCTGGACCCAGGACTGCACGTCTGCCTCAGAGCCCAGGATCCCCGGGGTGTCGACCACGGACACCAGCTTCCCACACACATCAGCCCTTTGCTCGGAGATTTCTTTAGTCACTCCTTTAAAAGAGAGTTTGGATTCAAAGGCTTCTCTGCCCAGGATGGTGTTTCCTGCTGCACTTTTACCGACCCCCGAGTGTCCGAGCAGGACCACGGTCAGGTCAGGACGCCGCGGGGCCACGGTCAGGTCAGGACGCCGCGGGGCCACGGTCAGGTCAGGACGCCGCGGGGCCACGGTCGGGTCAGGACGCCGCGGGGCCACGGTCAGGTCAGGACGCCGCGGGGCCACGGTCGGGTCAGGACGCCGCTCCATGTTTCAGGGACCTGAGAGAGAAACAAGACACAGGTGATAACAACATACAGAGCACTGGGCTTTCCTTTGTCATCATCTCTGATCACACACACACACACACACACACACACACACACACACACACATTGTCTGGACAAACACTGATCAGGAAACACTTCAGAGAAAATCTCATTTCCTGTTTTTCCTTGAGACCGAAGAAAACAGAAACTTTCCTGAGACAGAAAAAAGGAAATGAGTCCAGTTCTCCTCTCAACATGAAACCTTTTTTTTATTTTTGTGTATTTTATGTCTTTATATTTTTGTTTATTTCTATTTATTCCCTCTTATTTCTGTTTATTTCTGTTCATTTTTGTTTATGTTTTGGTTCTGCAGTGATTAAAATCTGACCTTGGTCTCATCATGTAGTTTTTCCTTAAACCCACAGAAGCTGAAATAAACTGTTTAAATTTCTCTGAACAAACAAAATCACACAGACAAATAAACAAGAACAAACAGAGAGAAACGCACTCACCTGAGGACATAATTGCTGTTGCTGCAGCTGAGTTCAGAGAAATTATGATTTTTATCAAGTTTATCTTTTACATCATACCCACTTCCGACTAAACTTTCAGAATAAAATACCTTAATTCCGCTGTTCCTGTCAAATTAACGTCAAAACGCCAAAAAATGTCCGTCTTTAAATGTAAATGAATACTCTTTAGCATTATTAATATTATAGAGCTGTGAATTATGATTGTTTTATTCCTTTGTATCTAACTAACCAAAACTCTGTCAGCTTTATTTTGAAAAGACGGAAGTGTGGTGTGGTCTTGCCGCGGTGTTTTCCCGCTCTTTGCTGCCTGAAGAAGGAGGAAGAAGCTGAAAATGGCTTCGAGTGAAATCGACGGTGAGTGAAGATTTTAGATAAAAGTTTAAAGTCAAAGAGACTTTTCATCAAAGTTTCTGTCGCAGGTTTAAAACTTTACAAAACTATATGTGTGACATTTAAAAGAAAAGGGGAAAAGGAAAAGTTTTTTTTTATGTTTTATTACTTTCAGTTTCAGTGTGACACAAAATGTCGGTTAAATCACTTCAGTCTGTTTATTCAGCTCTGATCAGTTTAGTTTTATGGCATTGTTTTTATAAAGAGAATAATTCTGATAAATAATTAAATTAGATTAAAGATTAACCCATTTTACTCTGATTATTATTATATAAAATATGACAATAATAATAATAATAATAATATGTGTCAGTAACTTTTGTTGGTTCTGTGTCTGCAGCTGCTCCACAAACAGAGAAGAGACAGAGTAAAGATTATCCACTGGGTCTGTGCTGATCTTCAATGATGTTTTTGTGAATTATTCTCAGGATGCATCCGTAAATATTCTCCTTGGGTCTGAATCCAGGTTCAGATTTAATCTGTTTTTCTCCGTCAGCCTTCAGACTGGTCCTGGTGGGGAAAACTGGAGCAGGAAAGAGCGCCAGCGGGAACACCATCCTGGGGAGGGAGGCGTTCTGTTCAGCTGTCAGTCATTCCTCAGGTGAGTCCACTCACAGGGCACAGACCTGAACCTCAGACCTGCCGCCAAACACCTGGG
>RPOG01004245.1:10824-20927 GCA_008086565.1 Thalassoma bifasciatum
CAAAAAGAAGTTAACAGCAAAGATAGTTGGCTTTAAAGAGTCTTTTAAATTAAATCAAAGTTGGTCGGTGCAGGAGCGATCTGTCTGCCACGAGAGTCTTTAAGCACCAATCAGTCCATTAATCCACAGGGAACCAAAAAGGAAAACCAGTTCAAAGAAGAATGATTGATCAACAACAAATCTCTGCTATACCAGGCCCAAAAATCAAAAATTAAAGTGATCTCACTGGATCCAGGGAAGAGTTGATGTCAGGAAGCAGCTCCTTCGTTTTCCTCCGCGTGCAGCAGCACCAGGCTGTTGTTTACCTCCGTTGTCATGACGACCCACATTGAGCCGCTGTATTACTTTAATGAAATCTTTTTAAAGCTTTTTTTTTTCCTTTAAAGACCACGGTGGCACATATGTTAGTACAAAATGATGTTTGTGTGGCGTTATAGATGAACATGCACGCACTTCTGCGCAGCACTTTAGCGCAGCTGTGTTATAAGATCCACGCCCACCGTGAGTCTGTAGTCGGGCTAGAGGAAAAGAACCAAACCCAGTAGAGACGAGTAGAGTAGAGCTGGAACTGTAGAGTGGAAAAGCGCCATAACTCTGTGCCCCCCCCCCTCCCTCAGTGACTCTAACTCTCCCCCCCTCCCTCAGTGAGCAGACAGTGCTGTAAGCAGACGGGGCAGGTGGCGAGCTGGGACCTGACGGTGGTGGACACCCCCGGGCTCTTCGACACCTCCCTGGCTGAGGCGGCGGTGCAGAGGGAGGTGTCTAAGTGCATCAACATGTCGGCGCCCGGCCCCCACGCCATCCTGCTGGTCATCAAGGTGGGGCCGTTCACGCAGGAGGAGCGCGACGCCGTCCGGCAGGTGGAGGAGATCTTCGGACCGGACGCCTGGAGGTTCACCATCCTCCTCTTCGTCCACGACCAGGGGGGCGGGGCCGAGCTGGAGCGGCAGCTGCGGGAGGCGGAGCCTGAGCTGCGTCAGGTCCTGGACAAGGCGGGAAACAGATTCCACTTCCTCAACAACGAGCGGGCCAACGAGCGCGAGCAGGTGCTGCAGCTGCTGCGGAAGGTGGAGGACGTGGTGTTCAGCAACGGAGGGGAACACTACTCCAACCTCACCTACGTGGAGGTGATGGAGATGCTGCGGGTCAGGGAGGCGGAGCTTAAGGAGTTCTACAGGAAGAAGCTGGAGCAGGAGGTCAGAGCCGTGGAGGAGAAGTACGAGGAGAAGCTGAGAGGAGCTCAGGACGGAGGTCCTCGTCTGAAGAGGAGGAGGGAGGAGGAGGTGAAGGAGGTGCAGAGGTACTACACCTCCCTGCTCAACTCCACACGCCACGTGGTGGAGCAGACGATGAAGTCCGACGCCTTAGAGGACGTGTGCGCGTATCACATGACCCTGAGGGTGAAGGTCGCTCTGTGAACGCATCACAACAAGAGCTGCACCATATAAAATCAATACCTCCATATTTTTTTACTTTACCTCCATATTTTTTACTTTACCTCCATATTTTTTTACTTTACCTCCATATTTTTTTACTTTACCTCGATACACGATAAACAGTGTTGGGCCAGTTACTGAAAAAAGGAGTAAATTACTCTTTACTCTTTCTTAAAGGTAATTTAATTACTTTACTCATTACTTCCTGCCAAAAGTAACTTATTACGTTACTGATTATATTTGTTAAATCCCAAATCCTCCACCTGTAACCAGCTACACTCAAAATGGCTTCTCCCATCAATCACACCTGACCACACCCACCAAAGTCTATAAAACTCCACCTGGTTTTCCTCCACCTCCCTCTTTTTCCCTCCAAACCTTCAGCAGAACAAAGAAAGACACCATGTGAGTGAAGAGGAATAAATGGACTCAAATGTGTCATGAATGGAGTGAAATGATGTGCTGTTTGTTTTATCTGCTTTAGTAGTTTAGAAGTTCCCCAACCAAACAGAAGTTTACACACAGGTAGATTGATGCATGCTTAAAGTAAGTCATGCAGTTATTATTTTATTCATTCCTTTGTATAGATTTATGTAGCGTTCTAATATTTCCTTTGTACTTTTGTTTAGACGAAATCATCCACATCCATCTGTTACAAACTAATGAAGAAGTGAAAATAAACCTGTGAAGCTGCTTTGATTCAGTGTTTGAATGTGCATCAAACTTCATCTTCAAATGTTCTGTGAATCAACACCTGAGACATAGTTTTTTCTATATTACTTTTATTTACACATCAAGTTGGTAAATGTGTCCTTTAATAAGAGAGGATGCTGTTTACTGCTTCAGTCCACAGTTTTGATATTAGTTAAGCCTGAGTGATTTTTTTATAGATATTTTTTTCTTGATATCTTTGTCTGTCAGTAAAATATTCCATCATAACCTGGATAATGTTTTTACTGATTTTCTCCTGTTTTCTGTGACCTGTGTTATTACTAAGTCCTTGTAGCACTTTGAGATTTCTTGCAGATGAACAGTGTGTTATGAATAAAATGTATAATTATTATTATTTTTTTCTCCTCCTGATTCTGAGTTTGTACATGACCTCTGAATCAGGAGTGAAACAGCAGGTGCGTTATTTTCTGCAGCCTATGAATCCATCAGAGTTACAGAAACATGAAATACACCTGTGAGAACGAGAGACAAAGTTATTTAAATCCAGTCAAAGTCGATGTTTTATGACAGAGACGGAGTAAAAGGACAAAACTGACAACTGACATGATCCTGTCGTCTTTCTCCTCCACTAAACTGCAGTGTAAACTGTGTGTGTGTGTGTGTGTGTGTGTGTGTGTGTGTGTGTGTGTGTGTGTGTGTGTGTGTGTGTGTGTGTGTGTGTGTGTGTGTGTGTGTGTGTGGTCAGGTTAGGGTCACTTCCTGCTGTGCTCTGATTGGTCAGTTGAGTCTTCACCTCAGGGGCTTTTGTTCTTCATCAGTCACTTTCTCATGTTTGTGTTGAAAGGTCGGACACACACACACACACACACACACACACACATAAAGACAGTGAGACGACCAGTGAACACGGATTAAAAGGTAAGAACAAACTAGTTCCATCCTTATGTTATTTATTAATGTGTGTGTGTGTGTGTGTGTGTGTGTGTGTGTGTGTGTGTGTGTGTGTGTGTTAGTTTGATGTAATTTGATGTCTCCCTGGTCTCACACACACTCTAACCGCTGAGTGTGTGTTTCCTCCTCAGTGATCGACAGCAGTGATGTTTGCTGTGAGCAGCTGTTTCCTCCTGATGATGATGATGAAGAGTGAAGGTCAGTCTGAATATAAACGATTATAAAGTTACAGAGTTTCAGGTGCTGGGCCTCGATTCAGCTGCTCCACTTATAGCTCAACCCCCCCCTCAGCAGAGAGAGCTAAAACAGGACACACACACACACACACACACACACACACACACACACACACACAGAGTGAGGCTGTTTTTGAATTCTCCTCCTACAGACGACTTTCTCCTGCAGTCTGTAGTAAACACTGATATTTAAATATAGTTTATAGTCTGACAGTTCTGTTTGCTCTGTTTTGTAGTTTGTTTCACTGGTTTCCAGTTTGAGGAATGTGAGAGAAAAGCTGATAAAATTATTTTCTTGACTTTTCCATAACTTATTATTATCAAGTTATATTAGGAAAACTGAATAAATATTGAATCAATATTCTCCAGGAAGAAAACTCTAAAGTTTAAAGGAAAATGTTGGAATTTTCAGGTTTGTAAAGTCGTTAATTTAACTCACAGAACAGGATTAAACACAGACGTTTTCTACAGTTATTCTTAATGATTATAGATCAAAACGCTTTAAACGTCATTAGTTTAACCAGGAGACTCTGATCTTTGTAATAACTGCAGAGGACGTCTGTGTTTAAATGTGGATGTTACAGCAGAATTCATCATATTTGATTTTTTATATTATTCCATATGTTATTGAAAATAATCTGGAGTGGATTGACTTTTTATTTTTAGAGATGATGGAAAAACTGTTTCTGATGATGCAGGTATGATTTCAAACATGTTTATAGGATAATTATAACATATATGATGTAAGTTCCCACTTAAAAGATGTTTTATGGTTTTATACTTGAATTGTTTCACTGCTTCACACAAACTTTCTCCAGTTTCTGTCATTTTCAATTCAGACCTGCGTCCAGGAGCTTTGCATTGTGGGAAACAGTACGCCAGGTAGACTGGTCTGATGCATGCTGGGAAATTTTCCTGGATCAGTAGAAACATCCGGGTAGTTTTGGCAAACTGCAACTTTCACATTTATTCTCAAACTGCTGCTGCATTATGGGTAAATCAGTACCTACTGTAGGAGAGTCTGAGAATTAGAAAACAGCCTGAGATGTCACATGATCACCATCAGTCCTTCTCTCTCTGTTTCCTGATTGGTTGATAGTGTCATTCAGCTGCTGGGGGCGGGGCTAAGACTGGCTGATGTGGGCGGAGCCTGAGCTAACACTGCGCTCATGTTGTTTTAACTCTGACCTTTGACCCCAGCTGCAGAGGTCATCACGGCCCGCAGCGGCGAGCGCGTGCGTCTGACCCCGAAGAGCCTGAAGGGGGCGTGGCCTAAGATGATGACGGACATCAGGTGGACCCATCAGCACCTGGTGCTGTCGCTGCAGAACAACAGGACCACGTGTCACCACCGCCGCTGCAGCATGTGGAGAAACGGCACGCTGGAGTTCACGCACGTGCAGAGCGCCGACGCAGGGACGTACAGCCTGGAGGTGTTCGACGTCACGGGGGCGAGACTGATGAGGGAGGACTTCCAGCTGACGGTGGAGGGGGCGGGGCTTCCACACGGTAATAAAAACACTAAAACACTAAATTAATCTCAGGGTTAAATCCTCTCATTAAGAAAAAACTCCGTCCCTGCAGGGGGCAGCAGCGCGCTGGTGACCATCATCATCATCATCATCATCATCATCATCATCATCAGCTACGTCATCATCAGGAGGCGGAGTCAGACCACACTGAGGACAGGTACGACTGAACAACCAATCACCTGAGGCTTTCAGGGCGTCCATGAGGTAATCCAGATTAATCTTTAAAGATTAAAGTCTGATAAATGAAATTAACCGTAATCTGATTAATAACAGAAAATTAACCATAATCTGATTAAAAACAGAAAATTAACCATAATCTGATTAATGACAGAAAATTAACCATAATCTGATTAATAACAGAAAATTAACCGTAATCTGATTAATAACAGAAAATTAACCGTAAACTGATTAATAACAGAAAATTAACCGTAATCTGATTAATAACAGAAAATTAACCATAATCTGATTAATAATATCTTATAATATATCTGATTATAATCTCAATCTTAATAGATGTGAAGATAATCTCAAATAAACAGATTATGGGATTATAATCTGATCTCTGTAGGTCCACCACAGGAAAATGTGTATGTGGTGATGCACGGTAACCATGGCAACAAGAGGGTCGATAAAAAGGACGAGAAGAAAGAAAGAGAGGAGGAGGAGGATCCTTATGGTAACACACACATGCACACGCACACACACACACACACACACGCACACACACACACACACACACACACGCACACACACACACACTAACAGTCTCTCTCCTTTTGAAGTTCTGTGTCAGACTCGTGCTCCTGTTTCCATGGAAACACCAATCACAGTGCAGAGGGCGATTGAAGAGGAAGACATCTACGTCTGATCAGAGCTCACCTGGCGGTTACCTGGATGATGTCATCACCAGCTGATCTTTGTTTTTATAAATAACGTTCAAATGTTTCAACATTCTGATGATTTTTTCTGAGTTTGACTAAAATGTCTGATCAGGGGGAGGAGCCAGGTAAAACTTTATTTATTCAGACCAACACCTGTACACAGGTAAGATTAGAGAGCAGGGTCAGGTTACACACACAGATTAAACACACCTGAGATTATCTGAGATTATCTGAAGACAAAACTAAAACATGAGAAACATTTAAAACTGATAAACTTCTTCTTCTTTAGAAGGCTGTGATCTCCTCCTCCACCTCCTCTTTCTCCTCTGCTCCAGGCGTCTGCAACACACACACACACACACACACACACACACACANCCCCCCCCTCGTTGTCTCCACCTGTGGTTTTCTGTCCCGGCCCCTCAGACCGATGTGAGCGCGGATCAGACTCGGACGCAGTGGCTTTAGGATGCAGAAGTCACCGGTGGAAGATGCAAACTTCCTCTCCAAGTTTTTCTTCTGGTGAGACTTTGATCCTGATTCTTCTTCATTTATTTAGTTATTTATTTAGTTAGTTAGTTAGTTAGTTAGTTAGTTAGTTAGTTAGTTTTATCAGAGTCTGAGCCGCTGAAGTTTATCCACCTGCGCATCGATGACTGAAACTTTGAACCTGTTTGTGAGATTCACCTTTAAGAGGAAACGAAAAAGAAGTTAATACATTTATAATACACTAACTGTAGAGTGATACTTTAGTAACTGTTATCAAAACTTACACAGCATCAGGGCTTCGAAAAGTTTACAGAAAGTTTTTTTACTTTTCTTTTTTCTGGATCAGGAGCTTCAACGTTACAGTCTCAGGTCAGAAACCTGCCACAGCTCCTGAACTCAGAGAAACAACTACACTTTTACACACACAGCTTTGTTTTTTCATCAGGTATTAAAGAGTTTGCATCAGTTTTGAGGAGGTGACAGAGTTCGGTTCAGTTGGATCATGCTTAAAATGCGTAAATGCGTAAAATGCGTAAAATGCGTAAAATACGCACAGTGCGGATTGAGTCAGCGCGACATGAGAGTGAAATGTGAGTGAAATAGTGAAATAAGAGAATAATAAGAGTGAAATGTGAGCTATGCAGAAAGTTGTTGGACTGAGCTGCAGGAAGCAGATTTCCAGGTTTTTCACAGTTTTTAATGTTGAGGGAGTGAAACCGTCACAGTCCTGACACAAAGTTTCCTCTGGATGAAAACATCAGTTTCACAACAGAGCAAGAAAAATGAAAACTGGCTTTTTGAACTTTATAATATATTTGATTAAACCTTATCATCCTGTTCTGTTTTAGATATTTTATTTAAGTTTAACTTTATTGAGGCTGAAAGTTTTTCTTCATGTTTACTGTAAAAACTGATCTGAACTGTTTACAAATCTGAAGGAATTTGACTTTTGTTATTTTCACCTAAAAGAATCAAGAATCAGGAACAGTTTGACATTTTTAAGTCCTGACACTGATTCTTTTAGAATATTGACTTTATTCTTGAAAAATAAATTATATTCTACAGCTGCTGTTGCAGTTTGATTTTTAACATTTGGTTTTAAATATTTTTATCGTGGTCTCAGTCAAGATGAGACTTTGTTCACATTCACCAACAGAGAGAGAACAAATATTTTTGTAAAGACTCTGATTTCTCTGATCATGAGCTCATTAGTCTGTCTGTGAAGCTGGTTTCACATTAGTCACATTAGTCTGACTATGAAGATGGTTTCACATTAGTCTGACTATGAAGATGGTTTCACATTAGTCTGACTGTGAAGATGGTTTCACATTAGTCACATTAGTCTGACTATGAAGATGGTTTCACATTAGTCTGACTATGAAGCTGGTTTCACATTAGTCTGACTGTGAAGATGGTTTCACATTAGTCTGACTATGAAGCTGGTTTCACATTAGTCTGTGAAGATGACCTGACTGATAACAGCTTCACTTATTTAACGCACGTGTTTGAAACTCATGGGAAAAACTTGAGGAGCTGCAGTTTTCTGACTCATCCGTCTCATCCACACAGGAACAGTTTCTTTTTCTCTTTACTCTGAGTTATAATCACACAGAAGTGCATCAGTTATTGTGAGTGAATGTAAATCTCTCTGACTCTTTAGAAACAGTCACTCAGGTTTAAGAGAAATCAGTCTGGATCAGAAATCCATCCCTGACAAACCTGAGAAGTTCCTGAAATGATGCAAAAACAACAATAACAGCTCTGCACACTCCTTCATCACTTTAACTTCGACTCTTTAGGTCAGTTCTTAAACTTTTGTCCAACAGCTGATTTTGTTTCTGTGAAAATGACCAAGAGCCAACAGCCGACGTGTTTATTTCCAGGGAAAATTAAACATGAATGTTCAACTTTTCTATGTCTTTGAGAGAAAACATCAGAGTTCAGTTAAATATGTTTGTGTCATCATCACAGACCTGAGATAAAACCTCAGCTTTGAAAAATATGACATGATTTTATTATGAAAGATCAGGATCAGGATCAGGACCAGGATCAGGATCAGGACCAGAATCAGGATCAGGATCAGGATCAGGATCAGGATCAGGACCAGAATCAGGATCAGGATCAGGATCAGGATCAGGACCAGGACCAGGTCTCCACAAGTCCTAACAGAATCTCCTGAGTTCGGCCAGTTTCAGATTATCAGAACTGGTCTATGACTCGTCTAAAGTCCAAAAACACTGGTTTATACTTCGACTCCTTTAAAAGTCTTTCTGAACCTTCGTGTCTTTGCTTCTACCTGAGAGATGGATGTGAAAACGTCTCTGTTTTCTCGGTCTAACGTGTGTTGGGTCTGACGTGTGTTCGGTCTATAGTTTGTTTGGTCTAACGTGTGTTTTTCTGGCAGGTGGACGTCGCCTCTGCTGAGAAAAGGCTTCAGGAAGAAGTTACAGCTTTCAGACGTGTACAAAGCTCCGACCTTTGACCTGGCAGATAACCTCTCTGAGAGACTGGACAGGTTTGTCTTCCTCTCTTCATCATCATCTTTCTGAGTCTGAGCCTCCAGAAACCGCAGAGGTGGTCTTCTCCCTCTTTTCCCATCATGCATTGTGACTTAGAGACCGTCAGTCGTTGTGTTTTCCTGTTGGTGTGTAAAGATCAGGAGGGACGGTCTGAGAGTTTAACAACCTGAACAGTATTGTTGTTGTTGATTCTCCAGAGTAAAGCAGAGTTTCCTCACACTGGAATATTAATCTGCCTCAGACACATTAGGAAATCTGACCAGTGGATCATTTCTGTTTGATCTTATTTTACTCTGAACACCTTTGACGTTTAAACCCAGTGAACGGCAGAAAAAAAGGAGCTGACGCCGTAAAAGAACAACCCCCCCCCCCCCCTGTCAGCAAAACCCAATTTCAATACTCAGACCCTGACACGGGGGGGGGGGGTCCAAAACATGACACATACAATTATGTTCATAAGTTTATAAACACCAGCAGAATTTATGATTTCTTGTCTATTTCTCAGAGAATCTGAATGAAAACAAAAACTTTTCTGTCTCTCATGGTTCGTGGTTGGTGAAGACGTTTATTAACAAACAACTGTGTTTACACTTTTTAAATCAACAACAGAAACGAATGAGCCTGATGAAAAGTTTCCCTCCCCCAGTTCTTAACAGCGTGTATTTTCCCTTTAACATCAGTGACAGCTTGAAGTCTTTGTGCTGGTTGTGGATGAGGGTCTTTATTTTCTCAGATGGTAAAACTGACCATTCTTCTTGGCAAAAAGCCTCCAGTTCCTGTAAATTCTTGCTCTGTCTTGCATGAACTGCAGGTTTGAGATCTCCCCAGAGTGGCTCAATGATATTGAGGTCAGGAGACTGAGATGGCCACTCCAGAACCTTCACTTTATTCTGCTGTAGCCAATGGCAGGTCCACTTCACCAACCACTAACCATGAGTGACAGAAAAGTTTTTGTGTTTTCATTCATATTCTCTGAGAAATGGATAGAAATGATGAATTCTGCAGGTGTTTGTAAACTGAGCTCAGCTGTTTCTGTTCTGTTTTAACTTCTGTTAAAGTAAAGACAGGAAACAGCAGATGTTGTAGGATGAGCTCAGCCTGTGTCCTGGCTGTTTTTCACGGTTGTTGCCCTTTCCTCCTGTTTACAGTCGTTCCCTCAGCGTGGAGCTAAAATATGGGCTGGCATTTAAATGAGGCTTTACATAAACCCAGAGTGTGTATGAGCCAAACAAACACCAGGATGGACAGAGTTCACTCTTCTCTCTCTGACTGAGCTCAAATATCTTTTCTCTCAGATTCTGTCTCTTTTTCTTTAAACATCCCTGAATTTTCTCTAAGTTTCTCTAACTTTAAAGTCAGTCAAACCTTTAGGTGAATCCCTTTAATC
>RPOG01004246.1:0-24433 GCA_008086565.1 Thalassoma bifasciatum
GTTTGACCAATGGGCTGTGGGACCATTGGGCTTCTGGACCAATGGGCTGTTGGAGCATTGGGCTTCTGGACCATTGGGCTGTTGGAGCATTGGACTGTTGGACCATTGGGTTGTTAGACCAATGGACTGTGGCCACATTTGGAAACTTCATGACGACCTGATATTGACAACTGTGTACAATCACCTCAGTCACTTTGTGTTTGACTGTGGCAAAATAAAATGGCCTCAGTGGTATAGGCCCCTGTACTCAAGGCGTAGATTTCATGATCTGTTCATTAAAGAATAAATACATCTGCTAAAGTGAGGATTTAGGCAAGTCAACCCCATTTTTGCCATACAGTGGTTGAGGTTATTATTGAAACATGTCAACACATCCCTTTGCTTCTCCAGTGGTTCTTTTTGTCAGGGTGTCCTTATAAGTCCGGTCTCTTTCAGCTGTGGACAGTGTGGCATCTCATACTTGGACCAACAAGGCTCATCAGGAGACTCAAGCTGCCCCGGGTGTCGAGAAAGATTGAAAACAACACCGCAACAGACAGACAGCTGGGCCAGTACAGTGATACGTAAGACTCTGTATCCCTCCTCAAAAGTCATGATGTATGAAGATTTTATTCTAAAGCTGTCTGTTGTTTCACTGTGTGCCCAATATCTGTTAATTCTCTGAATGTCTGTCCTCTTTTTCAGCAGATGGTGCTTTACAGGAGTTTATAGATGAACATAAGAACAGCCTCAAGGAGAGATGTAAACATGTGAATGAAGGAACTGATGGAACGGGAAGGAAAACCCTTTTCGAAGGGATCTACACTGAGCTCTACATCACAGAGGGTCTCAGTGAAGAGGTGAACACACAACATGAGGTGAGACAACTCGAGACACTTTCCAAGATGGAGATCTTCCATGGCAAACCAATCCAGTGCCGGGACATTTTTAAACCTGACCAACAGAGAGTAATCAGAGTGGTTCTGACAAACGGTGTTGCTGGTGTTGGAAAAACTTTCTCTGTTCAGAAGTTCACTCTGGACTGGGCAGAGGGCTCTGAAAACCAAGACCTCAGTCTGGTGGTTCTGCTTTCATTCAGGGAGCTGAACCTGATCAGAGATCGGTGTTACAGTCTCCTCGGTCTGCTCCGTGTTTTCCATCCAACATTAAAGAAGCTGACAGCAGAGATGCTGACTGACTGTAAACTTTTGTTCATCTTTGACGGCCTGGACGAAAGCAGACCATCTCTAAATTTCAACAACACTGAGGTCGTGTTTGATGTGACACAGAGGTCAACGATAAACGTGCTGTTAACAAACCTCATCAAGGGGAATCTGCTCCCCTCAGCTCTCATTTGGATAACATCTCGACCTGCAGCAGCCAATCAGATCTCTCCTTCGTGTATCAACAGGGTAACAGAAGTCCGAGGCTTCATTGACGCCCAGAAGGAGGAATACTTCAGGAAGAGGTTCAGTGATGAAGATCTGTTCAACAGAATCATCTCACACATCAAAGCGTCCAGGAGCCTCCACATCATGTGTCAGATCCCAGTTTTCTGCTGGATCACTGCCTCAGTTCTGGAGCACATGATGAGCACAGAGCAGAGAGGAGAGCTGCCCAAGACCCTGACTGACATGTACTCACACTTCCTGCTGGTTCAGACCCAGAGGAAGAAGAAGAAGTACAATGAAGGACAGGAGACCAGTCCTCAGGAGCTGATGGAGGCTGATGGAGAAGTTCTCCTGAAGCTGGGCAAACTGGCTTTTGAAAACCTGGAGGAAGGAAACATCATGTTCTACCAAGAAGACCTGGAGCGCTGTGGTCTGGATGTCACAGAGGCCTTGGTGTACTCTGGAGTTTGTACAGAAATCTTTAAAAGAGAGAGTGTCCTCTTCCAGAAAACCGTCTACTGCTTTGTTCATCTGAGCGTTCAGGAGTTTCTGGCTGCCGTCTACATGTTTCACTGTTACACAGATAGGAACACAGTTGTACTTGAGGCTTTTGTAGGGGACAACGAAAACAAGAACCCCTTCACCAATTTTTCAAAATGGATTCCAAAGTTTCTGAGTAACTTTGTAAACTCCAACTCAAACCTTGATGTCTTCCTGAAGAGCGTTGTTGAGAAATCCCTCAACAGTAAAAACGGTCACCTGGACCTGTTTGTTCGCTTCCTTCATGGACTTTCTCTGGAGTCAAACCAAAGACTCTTAGGAGGTCTGCTGGGTCGCACAGACAACAGTCCAGAAATGATCCAAAGAGTCATCAACAACTTGAAGGAGATCAACATAGATAGAATCTCTCCTGACAGAAGCATCAACATCTTCCACTGTCTGATGGAGTTGAAGGATAACTCAGTCCATCAGGAAATCATTGAGTTCCTGAAGTCAGAGAACAGATCACAGAGACTCTCTGAGATCCATTGCTCTGCTCTGGCCTACATGCTGCAGATGTCAGAGGAGGTTCTGGACGAGTTGGACCTGAAGAACTACAACACAACGTACCAAGGACGACTGAGACTGATTCCAGCTGTGAGGAACTGCAAGAAGGTTCTGTAAGTGCAGATATGACTGAGATAATGAAAAACAAATCAGCAAAACAACACTTGATAACCTGTTTGTGTCTCAAATTGTGTATGTAGTAGTTTAATTTTTTTCATAACACATCGTGCATCATCTCTGTTATACCAGACTTTCTTCCTGTGGAGTCACTTATGCCCACTGTGAAATCTTGGCTTCAGCTCTGAAGTGCAACCCCTCCCATTTGAGAGAGCTGGACCTCAGTGACAACAAGCTGCAGGATTCAGGAGTTCAGGTTCTGTCCACTGGAATGAAGAGTCCAAACTGTATGCTGGAGATTCTGAGGTCAAACGCCTTTTTTACAGTAACAAACCTCCATCTTTGAGGGCTCCGATTTTTTCATTATCAGTTTCTTAACATTTTCTTGCCCATTATGTGTCAAAACTGTGATGTTAAGTTCAAGCAGTATCTCTGTTTTAAAGTATATTTTTTGTGGTTTATTCAGACTGAGCGGCTGCAGTTTGTCAACAACCGGTTGTGCTTCTCTGGCCTCAGTGCTGAAGTCCAACCTCTCTTATCTGAAAGAGCTAAAGTTAAGTAGCAACAAGCTGCAGGATTCATCAGTGAAGATGCTGTGCGAATATCTGCAGAATCCTGACTGCAGCCTGGAGACTCTGATGTGAGACACCGTTTTTCTTTTTCACTACTTTTCTTTCACAAGTATAGAGTAAAAGTTGAGAGGGTACTCGACTTACGGGTAACTTCATTGAGACTTAAAAGCCGCTTTTGTTTATCTCCTCAATCTTTACCCAGACTGTGCGACTGCAGTTTGTCTGAAACCAGCTGTGCATCTCTGGTCTCTGCTCTGATGTCCAACCCCTCCCAACTGAAAGCGCTTGAACTGGATGAAAACAAGCTTCAGGATTCAGCTGTGAAGATGCTGTGTGATTTTCTACAGAGTCCAAGCTGCAGACTGGAGACTTTGGAGTATGATTTTCTTTGTATTTCTATTTTTAATTAACTGTAATGTTTATCCAGTGCTTTGGTGATTCTAGATTGCAGTAACAGGAATGATGCTGATATGTTACTGTTCTAAAGGAGAGTTTATATGGTTTTGGCTTGTTTGCATAATGGTAGGAAATATTTATCTTGTAGATATAATAGATTAAGAAATGTATGACAGTATTTACAGGGTTTGGGACAAAGTCCTGATAAGGTCATGAGCCATTGTCCTGACTTTCATTATGAAGTAATTGATTACACTAGCCTCAAATGATTATATTTGCATGTTCATTTTAATTTTTTGAATTCATATTTATCTCATGTCTCTTTATATATTAACAGATTTGGAAGAAAGTAGTTGTTGATGTCTTAAAGTGCATGTGGTTTTTTTTGTAATGCAGACTGAGTGAATGCAATTTATCGGAAACCAGCTGTGCTTCACTGGCCTCAGCACTGAAGTCTAACTGCTCCCATCTGAAAAAGCTAAACCTGGGAAATAACAAGCTGCAGGATTCTGTTGTGAGGCTGCTGTGTGATTTTCTGCAGAGTCCAGACTGCAGCCTGGAGAGTCTGAGGTGAGACCAAATTGTTTCTATTGTTTTCTTGAGTCCCAGTTAGCATGTTGGAGTCTTTTGGACAATAAAACTTCAAATCTCAAACACTGTTGAGAGAGATTATGTGTGTCTTCGGCTGCTCTTCATAACATTTTATTGTCAACCAGATGGATAGTTAAGCAAGACATGGTAAGCAAGTAAAATTTTTAAGAATAGTTGTAGGTAATGTATAAGCAGCTACAATATCAAAGCATGACAACATGTGAGATATAGATGTTTCTTTGATTGTATCTTTTGTTCATTTTCCAGACTGTACAACTGCAATTTGTCAGAAACCAGCGGTGTTTCTCTGGCCTCAGCACTGAAGTCCAACCCCTCCTATCTTAAAGTGCTGAACCTGGGTGAAAACAAGTTGCAGGATTCAGGGGTGGAGCAGTTGCATGGTTTCTTGCAGAGTCCAGATTGTGTGCTAGAGAGTCTGTTGTAAGTAACTTTGAATATATGATGTATTCCAAATTTATGAAGTTAAACCTGCTGATGTATTGAACAGTAAACACGAAACTGGTATTATATTGAACCACAGCCGATTTGTCCCCTCTAAATAAACATTTAAGGGGTTTGTCAACAGTTTTATTTATAGAACTCATAAGTTCATTCACAGCATTCAGCTTTTTCTTGAAGACAGACAAACGTTTCTTTTTATTTATTTGTTGAATCCAAGTTTTTTCAGTGTTTTGACACATTTTAAAACTGTGCTCTTGTACCTTCTTTCATCTACACAGAGTAAACCGCTGCAATTTGTCTGAAACCAGCTGTGCTTCTCTGGCCTCAGCACTGAAGTCTAACCCCTCCCATCTGAAAGTGCTGGATCTGAGTAACAATAAGTTGCAGGATTCAGCTGTGGAGATGCTGTGTGGCTTTCTGCAGAGTCCAAACTGCAAACTAAAGACTTTGAAGTCAGTATATTTATAAATGTATATTCCCAAAATACATTTTCATCTCACATATGGTAGATGAGAGGGCTATACATCCATTTTATTTTTTTGTGAAACTTAATGCATCTAAATCTGTGTGAATATGTAAACACACACTTTTGGCATCAATGTTTATTAAAGGGACCATGAGGTTTTTAATGAGCTTAAACAAGTCTCTCATCTAGATGCTTACCTGACCATATCCTATAACTTAAAATGAGATTATCAGCACTAAAATGGGCTATTTCACAATGATTTGTCTCAGCTTGCTGTTTGGGAGTTCTTGTTTCCAAGTAGTCACTGCAAACCCCTCAAATGGATATTCCTCACAGTCCCTTTCACAAGGCAGTCACCATTTTTCACAAGACCTATCTTTTGTGATGTGTTGAGGTTTATTCTTTCCTTTAAATTTTTCATCCTTTTTTATGATGAAATACCATTGTGAAACCTGGATTTTTAAGTTTAAGCAGGATCAAAGAGTTTATTCAAAAAAGTACATGTACATCTTGTTTATCTAGACTATGGGGCTGCAATTTGTCAGAGATGAGTTGTGCTTCTCTGACCTCAGCGCTGAAGTCCAACCCGTCTCATCTGAAATTGCTTGACCTGGATAGCTCAAAGTTGCATGATTCAGCTGTGGAGACGCTGTGTGATGTTCTGAAGAGTCCAAACTGCAGACTGGAGACTCTAGAGTAAGTTTTTGTGACTTTGTTTAACTGTGTGTGTCTGTGAAATCTGAAAAAAATACATAAAAGAGCCTCTTGAGATACAAATTGAAGTGATTCTGTACTATCTAAATTAAGTGAGATTGATTGATATATGAGAAAGACTTAATCACCCTGAATTTATGTGAAAATCTGAAAAGCTTGATGGACTTGCCTCTGTCCTTCATGGACAGGAGATTGCAATTTTACATTCGTTGTTACTTTTGTTCTATTACAATTCTAACCCTTCATTTCAGAAAGTAAAAATGATCATATACTACCTTATGTTTTCAACTTTTGTTTTTGGAGTCATCATTTTAAAATAGTGACATAGAGGATCTGCAAGTTCACTGTTTTAAAGTACATACCTTTTTATATTTGTCCAGACTGTGTTGCTGCTATTTGTCCGAGGTTGGCTGTGCTTCTCTGGCCTCAACTCTGAAGTCTAACCCCTCCCATCTGAAAATGCTTGACCTGGGCAACAACAAGCTACAGGATTGGATCGTTGAGCTGTTGTGTGATTTTCTGCAAAGTCCAAACTGCAAACTAGAGACTCTGAAGTAAGTTTGTATGTGTACATGTGTGTGTGTGTATGTGTGTTTCCTGTAAAGCAAATGTTAACTTTTGCGACATTTTTTTGCTGTTTAATACATTGTAATGTTGTAAGATCCAGTACAGCATAGTCATTGTTTGAAAGTATGTTTATTCTTTACCAGATTAAGAGACTGCAGTTTTTCAGAGACCGGCTGTGCTTCCTTGGCCTCAGCTCTTAAGTCCAACACATCCAATCTGAGGGAGCTGACATTGAGTGAAAACCAGGTGCCAGATTCAGCAGTGAGGCATCTATGTGATGTTTTGCAGAGTCGAAACTCTAGATTGGAAACTCTGAGGCAAGTTTTTCCAAGTTGTTTTCAAAAAACAAAAGGATTTAAGAACTCTGGTTTTATCAAACTGCAGACACAAGGCAGATCAAGTATTTTAGTGATCTAAAGCAGATTTAGTTCTTGTTTTTATTTATCATTTTAACAGATATACCAAACTTTAAACCGTCAAACTATTTAATGCCTGTAAGAGCAGGATTGGAATGAAAATACTAATCCTGTGATACAGCACAAAAAAAGATCATTTGCACCTTAAAAGTATTCAACTTTGAGTGTGCAATGTTCATAAGATGTATTACAAAAAGAGCCATAAAAAATGCTTTAGAGGTTGTTCATGTGTTCATTTTCAAAATCATGGTGTTAAGTCCAAGATCACTGATTTAAAGTACATTTGTCTTTTGTTTATCCAGACTGTGGGACTGTTGTTTGTCCGAGATGAGCTGTGCTTCTCTGGCCTCGGCGCTGAAGTCCAACCCCTCCAGTCTAAGAGAGCTGATGTTGAGTGAAAACCAGCTGCAGGATTCAGCAGTGAAGCATCTGTGTGATTTTTTGCAGAGTCCAAACTGCAGATTGGCGAAGCTAGAGTAAAGTATATTGTGTATCATGTTAAAAGTAATGCATGAAAATTGTTTGTCATAAAACTGTAGACATAAGGTGAAAGTTGTATTAAACAATAGCAGATTTTGCAATTATTATTTCTGGTTAAGTTAATTCAAACATGCAGGAAATAAGTGATTGAGGTGGAGCAAGATCAGAGGAGAACTATGCATCATTCTATACCTTCTTCTTTCTGATGATGTTATAGACAGGGTATTATTTGTCATAAAGAACAATGAAGTTTTCCAACTACATAATTTTTTCTCATCCATTTTTTCAGACTAACTCTGGATCTCTCTGTTCTGCTAACAGCCTCTGGCCCTGTGCCACTTTTTTTCTCCAAACACATTTTGAATTTCAGTTAAAGCATGATCATTATCAGAAAGAATCATCATCATATATTTTATTCAGTTTCAGTGGCTGCAGTTTGTCCGAGATCAGCTGTGCTTCTCTGGCCTCAGCTCTGAAGTCCAACCCCTCCCATCTGATAGAGCTGGACCTTGGGAAAAACACACTGCCTGATTCAGCCATGAGGCAATTGTGTGATTTTCTGCAGAGTCCAAACTGCAAATTGCAGCTTCTTCGGTAAGTGTGATTTATTTTTGTGTCTAATAAAAGTACTTTGGTACACGAGCTGAAGAGCTACAAAATAATAATTATGAGGTGATGTGAATTGTATTTGAGATTTATCTTTGCATGTAAAGATAAGAGATGTTTAAATTTAAATGTTATGGACAGACCTCTCTGTTTGTAACAATAAAGAATGTCCATTAATAAGTCGCTAACTGATTTGTTTCTTGATAACATGAAAACGGTTTCTTAGTTTAAAAAGAGGCACAGTCTCTAAGAACATCCATCTTTTTTGGAAATGCAGACTTCACCTGTGCAATTTGTCAGCAAGCAGCTGTGCTTCCTTGGCTTCAGCTCTGAAGTCCAATCCATCGCATCTGTTAGAGCTAAATCTGGGCAACAACAGTCTATCAGAATCAACCGTAGAGCTTTTGTGTGATTTTCTGCAGAGTCCAAACTGCAGACTGGCAAAACTCAGGTAAAAACATCAGCTCACCTGACGCATTATGTTGTCCATGTTTGACCTTTGTGTTAAGTTCTTTGTTTTTTTTTCTCTATCCAGACTGTGGCGTTGCAGTTTGTCAGAGACCAGCTGTACTTCTCTGGCCTCAGCTCTAAAGTCCAACCCCTCCCATCTGAAAGTGCTTGACCTCAATAGCAGCAGGCCTGATGATTCAGCTGTGAAGATGCTTTGTGACTTTCTGCAGAGCCCAAACTGCAGACTGGAGGTTTTAGAGTAAGAGATCACTTTTCTTACATTTCACCCCAATGTAAGTTGTGAAGTATCAAACTGCGTTAAATTATGATACAGAAGAAAACTGATGGAAACACAAGCTACATCTGATCCATTTTGTTTAATCTCAATTTTATTATAGGCTGGCAGTGTTCTTTTTTAATTTTTTAATTCGTTGTCTGTTGAACTTCTTTTATTAGTGTAGAAATGTGTGTAGTTTTATTTCTTACAAGTCACAGTCTCTGTTATCCATCCAGCTTGAAAGCCTGCCGCTTGTCAGAGTTCAGCTGTTCTTCTCTGGCCTCAGCTCTGAAGTCCAACACCTCCCTGCTAAAAATTCTTGTTCTGAGCAAAAACAAACTGAAGGATTCAGCAGTGAAGCCACTGTGCGATTTTCTACAGAGTCCAAACTGCAGACTGGAAGCACTGAAGTTAGTAATTAGGTTTACAAGTTATTGAGCAAATGTTATTGTTAATAATGTCTGCCATGAAATAGCATGTGTCAGTTGTTATAAGTGTTGTCTACATTGATTAACCCCTGTGCAAGCCACTGTAGTAGCTTCCTGAAAAAACTGCTTGCATTGCAGTCAAGCATGAGGGACCAAATAACCCTCAAATGTTTAGTATGCAGTTCTTCATTTATTGATGCCCTTTGACTTTGACACTTGAAACTTTTTATACCCCGGAAAACAACTTAAAAGCTCTAATACTGATTTTACAGGAGGATTTATTCAGTTTTTATTTATGCAGACTGTGGAGCTGCAATTTGTCAGAAACCAGCTGTGCTTCTCTGGCCTCAGCACTGAAGTCCAACCCCTCCCACCTGAAAGTGCTTGACCTGGATAAGAGCACACTTGGTGATTCAGCTGTGGAGATGCTGTGTGGTTTTCTGCAGAGTCCAAACTGCAAATTGAAGACTCTTGAGTGAGGCAACGTTTTTTTTTTTGTTCAATCCCCCCGTATCAATTAAGGTATCGTTAACATGTCACATATGTATAGTATAGAAGAAAGCTTGAAGAAGTTAAGATCCAAAGCTGAGTTTTGACTTCTTATCCATATTCTGATTTCTTTTTTTAGATAATTGTAAGAACTACTCTTAAATATATAGATGATTATGTATTTATTTTTCAGACTGTAAGAAAAATTCATTCAGGCTATTCATTTTTTGTGGCTATTTGATGCTTTCAAAGACAAATATCAACATTCAGTTGTTTTATTCACACTCTTACAATGTATTTTTATTTATTTAATCACATTGCTCTCATTAATATAATATTATAATTCTCTTTTTTAAGAGAAACTAGGTGCAGTTTTCAATTTTTTTCATCTTAGCAAATATTGTGTGGGAGACTTTTGGGTTAGAGGTTAAATCTGAAGCTGTTTTTATGAATTTAAAAGTGTATTTTGCACTATTACTAAACACTATGATCCAATACTTATACAGCTGAAAAGTTGAAGTAACCAAACCGTAAAAACCCAGATACAAATTTTATTTGATTGCAACTCTGAAATGTACGGAAGAGGATTAGGGCCACTGAGAAAAAAAAAATTCCAAAAAAAGAAAAAGTCAGAATTCTGAGTTTAAAGTCAGAATTCTGACTTTTTTCTCAGAATTCTGACTTTATTTTTTGGGGGAATTTTTTTTTTCTCTTAGTGGCCCTAATCCTCTTCCGTAGAAATGTGACTGAGCTTCACTCTATAAATATACATTTAATCAGACTTTGTTTTCTCTTCACCTTTTTTATTCTTTACTCAGACTGCAGGACAGCAGTTTGTCCGAGATCAGCTGTAATTCTCTGGCCTCAGCTCTGAAAAACAATCCTTCACATTTGAAAGAGCTTTGCCTGGATCAAAACAAGCTTCCTGAATCAGCTGTGGAGCTTCTGGGTGATTTTCTAAAGAGTCCAAACTGCAGATTGGAGTCTCTAGAGTAAGTAATAAAGTAAAAAGATACTGTAATGTTTCATTTCTTGTGATTATCTTCACGTTGCTGTTGTGAAATGTCTTGGTCATAAAGGGAACTTTTGATTATTTTCTCTTAAATTTAATGATAGCCTATAGGCTTCAGACGTTTCGCTGTTTTTGAGTACATGTATTTGGTATTTGCTCAGGTTGACAGACTGCAGTTTGTCATTGGACAGCTGTGCTTCTCTGGCCTCAGCTCTGAAAGATAATCCTTTTCATCTGAAAGTGCTTGATTTGGGTAAAAACAAGCTCCAGGATTACGGAGTACAGCTGCTGTGTGGTCTTCTACAGAGTCCTGGATGTAGACTGGGGACACTGAGGTCAGAAAAAAAAAACATTTATTTTCTCTGCTGAGGGTTTGTTTTTTTTCATGAAAGTTATGTTGACATTAAAATGAAGACTAGCTAGATTCTATACAAATTCATTCACAATCAGCTCCTGATAGTCCACTGTAAACGTATGAAAAACCTAATATCAACTTCAATTAAGTCTTTTCAAGATCAAGTTTTGTTTAGATTAACATTAAATTCTTATGGACTCCCTTGAATGTCTGTGTTTTTCTATCTTAGATCTACTTTACATGTACCCACAAGACAAAAAAATGACATTTCAAACAAGATCACTGCTTTGACATAATTTCCGTCTTATTCAGATTGAATGACTGCAGATTGTCAGAAATCAGCTGCTCCACTCTGGCCTCAGCTCTGAAGTCCACTCCCACTCATCTCCGAGAGCTGGACCTCAGTAAAAACAATCTGCAGGAATCAGACATGGAGCTGCTGTGTGATCTTGAGAAGAGCCCAAACTGTAGCCTGCAAACCCTGAGGTCAGTATGTTGAAGTTAGTCTGTGCTGAAATGTAGAGAATGCAGCATTTTAAATCAAACAGATTTTATGTTATTGGCTCCTTCTGTTTCTTTTTTCAACATGTTAATCAGGTCTCAACTCTTGGTAGTTTTAATTTTTGGGCGGATCCGAGCAGGACTGAAGCCCCTGCTGGTCTTAAAGCTTTACTCTTACTTTACTCTACTCTTTAGCTTTAACAATGTTACTCATTTTTTGTTCTCGGTTAAATTGTTTTGGACCAACACAGCCCTCCAACATTCCTTAAAATGATTGTCGAGAGGAGCAGTCAGGGCCATCATAGGCGTCAGATTAGAGGGGGACGGGTGGGACGTGTCCCGCCCTTCAGCACACCTCTCCCAACTGTGCCGAAACCAGGGAAATATGCTGTGCTTAAGCACTTTACAGTTATTGAGAACAGGGACGATACATATTACTGAACATATACACGTAAACATGTAAGATTATAGCCAACGGCTAATTTCCATCTTTGGTATTTTCGGCAGGTTGATGTCAATAATATAAAATAATAAAATCTATAAAAACAGTCAAGACAAGTAGAACAGTCACCCTTCATGGCCTGTTGGCAGGAGGAGAAATTAGAAAGAGAGAGACATGGAATTAAAAACACTTGCGGTTTTCTTGCGGTCACACTGGCCAAACGAGCCGGACTGATCATCTTAAATAAAGCACGGCACGGTTGGCCAGTGTGACCGCGCCCGTAATGTTTCAGGGTGCAAAACAGTGACCACCTTTTTTTCTACCAATCAGGTGGAAGTCATCTCATAAAAAGTGATCAGAGAGGTGGAGGCAGCAGCAGAAACAGGGAGGTGGTGAGTCTCAGACCAATCACAGGAGGAGGAGGAGACTGAAACGCTCTGAGACCAGCTCCAGACTCAGGACCTGGACCTGATACTTCATCTTTCTCTACTTACCCTAAACTTTAACTAACTGAAGACTCAAAATTATTTTTGTACTGTTGTTTTTTAGCATCACCAAGTGGAACAAAAAAAAAAGTGAAGTTTTTATTTTTTAAACAAATTTTCAAATGATAAAAGCTTGTATTACAGTTTGGCTTTTCTTCACAGGGGTGAGCAGCTTTTATAGCCCTGTTTCCACCAAGTGGTCTGGATCAGTAAAACCAGAACTTATTTGCGTTTGCACAGCCAACTGTGATTTTGTTGGTATAAAAATAAGTTAAATTCACACATCACGTGATGTTAATATATTGTGTTTTGTTTTATTGACTGAAGTAGGGCACCAGTGTCTCAAAGTGGTTATAGCAATGCTGTGAAGTTGTTATGAGCCTTGAGCTTGCCGTAGTTGTGCTGAAGTCAGCCATGAGTTCAGTTCAGTTCAGTCCTGCTCGATTCACTCAGGAAACTGAGAAATTGCATTTAGAAATAACCCAAGTTGGCGCCGATGATTGCTTTTTAAGTTGTTGAATACAACCAGGCATTTATCCAAAGATGAGACTTTTTCAAGATCACTCAGAAAGTCCTCACAGTCCCTTTAATGAACAGACGCTTAAAAGCATTTGGACAAAGTTAATTTTTGGAGTTTGTAATATTCAATATTTTGATGCCAGTGCAAATGAATATCGGCTCCAAGTTTTGGTTATTGGCCTTCTTGACTGCAAATAATCAGTATTGATATAGGCCCTGAAAGAAGATAATGGGTTTATTTCGAGTTTCTAGCTTCACCCTTTGAGGTTGAATCAGTGTGTCTGGTACCTCAACAGAATTCCTGGGTAATTTGGAGGCCTGTCCTGGTTTTAGTCAAAGGCACAAAACGCATCGTACCGAGACAAACTGAACTGTACCGCTTGGTGGAAATGGAGTTTTTGTTTTGTTTCTTAAAGCCAAACTGATCTTAACTTCACTGAGATCACTGCAACACTTTGACTCAAGTGTAGAAGTTTCTTATGTATGTTAGTGCTTGTGTAACAAGTCAAGTATTTTGATTTTATTCCTGATTTATTCATCACTTTTTAACACGAGAGCACCCTCCACATCAGATACTACAGTATTAATTATACTCTTACATCTGGGTTCTAAACCTTAAAGATTAAAATGTTCTGAAGCACGACTTTGATTAATCGCACTTATATCGCACGACTGTATTTTTATTATTAATCCATTATAACTTCCCAGTAAAGTGGGACACTTACATTGATCAATTCCATGTTTATTTGTAACTTCAATCGCAGATTCTTTTCACAGGAGCTGAAACTGAGCATCATCTCTGTACGTCCATGGGTCGAACATGAACTGGAAGTTTGTAGAGAATCTTTTTTAGGAACAGAGCATCGTGGCTGAGCCCTGCTCCAGATTGTTGATATTTGATACACAACACATTTAAAAATGGCATCATGTGCTGCAAAATTAGAACTTTTAGTGCTCTAAACCCCATCAAAGAAATTGTTGTTGAAATTCTTTTTGTGGACCGAGATTTATTTCTTTTTTTAGGTTTTAAAAACTTAACATTTCACTTTAAAGATAAAGTGCAAGTACACTGTGAAGAGTTTTTCTGCCAACAGGTGTGACTGTTTTATAATTTTTCAAGCACTGGAGTAATAAAAACAATGGGTGGATCCCAAAGCTATAAAGTTTCATCCTTGTGTTTTTCACTTACATCAACCTGTTGAATCTATCACTTTTGCAGTTAACTTTTGGCATTAAGTTGCATTGTTCCCTTGTATCATTTACTTGCTTTATCCATTTGCCTCCCACCAGAGATGCCTGAGACAGATGAATGAAATGAAGAGAGGAGACAAAATTGGGTTTAATAAGAAATGAGGTGTCTTTTCCTCCAGAGCGTCACAGAAGACGACACCTTTTGGTGATGATGGCATCAGCAGATCATTGGCTGTTAATGTGTCTGTATAACTTACACAGAGCTTTGTCCCTGTATTTAATCTGTTTGAGAAACACTTTCACAAAAAGAAAACCTGCGCTCTGTTTGCTCTATGTCATGTTAAAAATAAAACACTATCGTTGTAAGGTTATTTTAATATTTAGCCTTTATCTCAGTTATGACAGTTGAGCTCAGTATTTTGTGCTTGTAGTACATTTTTCTAACCACTAGGTGGAGCTGCTGCATAAACAATCAACTGTGTGAAAGTGAAAGCTGAATGTTCTCACTTTGTGATGCAGATTCTCACTAAACTACCTCTGAGATGTTAACAGGGAGAAAAGCATCCAAACTGTAAAATTTCAACACACTTAAAATATTTTTCTCTCTTTCATCAATGTGATTTTTTTTCCTAAACTCTCCGTAACCCTGAGTGACTGTTTCAAACCGACACAAGAACCTGTTCTGCTGTGAACTGGACCCACATGAGGGAACTTATCATCCAGTTTCAGAAATAAAGTCACAGTTTCCCTTCTATTAAGTTTTAGGTATTTGTGAAATAATTTTGTTTGCTGTGTCACAGACTCATTGATGTTTTGAAACAGCACATGAGAAACAAAAAAAATAAAGTCATAGGAGTGCTGATAAACTGTAAATACACCAAACTGAACTGAAACACAATTTCTGTCTGAACAGCAGCATTACAGATTTTCAAATAAAGGTCACTTTCATAATAAATGTGTGCTAAATGGTTCCCCATGGAGCAAAACTTAAAATAAAGAGACTTCTTGCAGCAAATGAAGTGAATATACAGTCTCTAGGTAGAAATTGCAAATCTTTGAGAAGCTAAAACTTATATAAAAACTACCCTTTGTGCCTTAAAAACAAACAAAAGCAAAAAAAAAAAAAAAAATCACGTAAGTAAGTGAATAACAAAAACAAAACTGATGCATAATTGTTGTTGTTGATTATTAGCATCAAGTGCATCATAACTTGATCATGTCATTTTTCATTTTCAGTGTTGTTTTCTAAAACTAATTGATTCTCATACAGCTTTTTTAGCCTTACCAATATATTGCATGTTTTTATTTCTTTTGAAGAATTTCACAGATTAATCCCCTTTACAGCAAGACAATGAGATTTTACAATTGTTCTAATATTTGTGTTTTTTTTATTTTGAAAAATAAATGTTCCCTTCAGATTGTATTGGCTACTTCTCATTTATAACAACATGTCGCTGATTTTTGGCTTTGAACAATGTTTGCATTGTATTGTTTTTGACTAAGTCTGTAAATTGAAGTTTATGCAGTTATGAAAACAGAGGATTTGTCAGTTCACAGTATGGTTTATCACTTGTTAATTCATATGAGTTTTTTTTAAACAGAGAAATAGAGTTTGTATTTGTTTTATAAGAGTGACAGTACATCATTTATGAGTGAATAATACAGCATGTACAGAGATTTCTGGTTTAAGGAATCTTGAGCTTTATACAGAACTGTGATGCTTCTTGATGTTTTTGTTGAGACATAGTTTAGATGAGATTTCCATTTCAGCTCATTGTCAGTCATTACCCCTAAAAATGTGTTTTTGCACGATCATTTTTGACATCATTTATTGTAGTTTTGTAGCCAAGATCTGATGCCCGGTTTCTGAAAATCATGCATTTAGTTTTGCCGAGATGACTTGCATTCAGAAGTGTCCACCTTGGTGCCAAACCTGAGCTTTAGTTCCCATTTAGAAGCCAAAACATGCTAAAATGTCCCTCTTTGTGCAAAACTTGTGCCTTATTGCCCTCTTGGGAGCAAAAAAACCTCTCACTGTTTATGCATTTTTTTCTGACCTGCCTCTACTTTTCAAAATATCTGTGCACACCACTATCTTTATTAAGTTTGCTTTGAAATCTTTACTCAGTTGTTTTGTTGTAATATGTTTTAACCTGAGCGAGTTTGCAGTTGAAATCTGAGAAGCAAACACTCGTCCTTTCCCGTAAAAGGCCAGAAGAGGAGAAACTCCAAACAGGTAAAACAGGTTTAAACCTAAACAAACAGTGGAAAACATAAGAATGACGGCATGTTCTTTATCAGACACCAGACTTTACTCAGAGCCGCAGACGGAGAGAGACGAAGTGTCGGACACAGGGTGAGTAATAATCTGAATTTATTTAATTTACTTTAACTCACTTCACTAATGATACATGGATTTAGACAGAGCTCTGAGTGTGTGGTGTTTTCTCTTCCCTTCATTTGCTTCTCCTATCAAAAAGTAAATTATTATGTTACATTATTTCATCCATGTTAACCCTGTAAAGCCTGACTTATCAAAAAATAATCAGAAAATTCCTTTTTTTTTTTTGGAACTGAGATGTTTGTTAACCCTTTCAACAAAATCCACAAAAAAATATTGCTTTATTATTTCATTCATGATATATTTCTTGTATCACATCTGACACACTGGGCAATTTTGCGTACTACTTTATCTATTTTATTAAGTTTTTTAATAAATATGCATTGATTTCATGCAGAAAACACTTATTTTAAAAAGAAAAGTTACTATTGTGATGTTATTCTTATCAAATTATTATTCTTATCAGTGTCTCCCCACAGGCCGTGACACTGATGAACAGTTAAACAAAAAAAAAAAATGTCATCACGCTGTCAGGTCTCATGCACATCCTCTGTTGCACATTTTCATTGCACAATTTGACTTAAATATATATATTTTTCTTTCTTCCTTTTCGTACAAAGTCTCTATATTCCTAATATTTCTAATTTGTAGTTACCTAATATCTGTTCTTTTATATATTTGATATTTAATGTTTATTCTTGATTTTGTACAAGAGAGCACAGTTAATTAAACCGGAGTCAAATTCCTCGAGTGCTTCTTGAAGATACTTGGCAATAAAGATGATTCTGATTCTGATTCTGATTCTGATTAAATCAAGCAACAATTTTCCTGAAAATATGTGAGTGGATGATTTCATGAGAGTAGATGTTTTGAAAAGGGCCAAAATAAAACTTCAGCTGACTCTAGTGATATAACAATCCTCAAGGTGGTGGAATATGTTTTTAAAGTTATTTCTAACAGGTTTTTAAAGAAATTATTTATCATGTTGATGAGATAGAGGTCTTTGAACTCATTTATTGAATATGATACATTTGGCTTTAAAGGGTTAAATTTAATACATATTTATCAATTTGTTTCCTCATTGTTTAACAACCATTATGTCTTTATATTTTTCATTTTGAGACATATTAGTCTCCTGCTGAGTGATTCACAGAACATGTAAATAGAGGCTGTTTGCAGAGTAAACAGAGGTTATGATTCTTGCTCACAAGCGAGCGACTGAGGTCAAAGACGACTGAGATTTTTATTTTTCATCTCTGTGTCAACTAAACTGATTCAGCTGAGTCAGTTTTTTTTTTTTTTTTTTTAATTAACACATTTATGATTTAACATTTTCAGCTTTTCAAGGGTCTAAGACTTTATGTGATGAACAGTACAGGCCAAAAGTTTGGACACACCTTCTCATTCAGTGTGTTTTCTTTATTTTTATGACTATTTACTGGACTGACTGACTTTATTTCTTAAAGTAATGATGGTGACTTGTCTTTCTTTAGGTAGTTGATTGGTTCTTGCCATAATATGAATTTTAACAGTTGTCCAGCTGTGTATTAACCTGACACAACCGATGGTCCCAACCCCATTAATAAAGCCAGAAATTCCACTAATTAACCCTGATAAGGCTCAGCTGTGAAGAGAAAACCATTTCAGGTGACGACCTCTTGAAAAATACCAAAAGTATAAAAAGCAGTAATCAGAGTAAAGGGTGGTTATTTTGAAGAAACTAGAATATAAAACATGTTTCAGTTATTTCCCCTTTTTTTGTTAAGTGCATAACTCCAAATGTGTCCATTCATAGTTTTTAAGCCTTCAGTGAGAATCTACAATGTAAATAGTCATGAAAATAACACATTGAATAAGAAGGTGTGTCCAAACTTTTGGCCTGTACTGTATAAAATTTCCTGAGAAGAATCATGGTCGCTGTCAGGCTTCTTACTGTCACGGTGACGTTTAAGTTCAAAAGCACAAACAAGACGGGGCACATACCAGGCTGAAAGTGATAAATCAACACATTTCAAACACACATCACTTCTCAGATAGACATGTAGATAAAACACAGAGGAGAATGAGAAACAGGTGAGGTGAGAGAGAGTCACATGAGATCATATATAATATAAACTCAGCTGGTTAGAAACATGATCTAAGTTGTGCAAATAGAGTTTATGTGACAGTCTGTGTAACAACAGAGTAACTAAACTTCCTCTTTTGGTGTTAAAAATTATGTCATGGGGATTTTATAAAATTCCCAAAAGTTTCGGGGTTTTCCCAGCTCTGTTTTCATCAACCTGTCAAGATGTTGAGCCACAGGAAAAGATGCTGTGGCTGTTTTCGCTGTCTTATTGGGATTCTTTTTGTTTTCCGTCAGGATTGAAAAGTCAAAATTTTGCAAAGAAAAAAGGAGAAGGAACTTCTAAATAAATAAAGTCAAAATTATGAGAAAAAAAAGCCAAAATCTTAAGATTAAAAAGTCATAATTACAAGAGCTATAGACAAAGTTTTGAGAGGAAAAGATCATAAAAGTAAAAAATAATAACAGTAATAATAATTATAAAGTCAAAATTATGGCTAAAAAAGCCAAAATCTTGAAATGAAGTTAACATTTTGAGATAAAAAGGCAAACTTTTCGGAAAATAAAAATAGATAAATAAATCTAAAAAAAAAAAGTCAAAATCATGAGTAAAAAAAGCCATAATCTTAAGATAAAATTCATAATTGTGAGATCTATAGACAAAAGTTTTGAGAGGAAAAAGTCATATTAGGAAAGAAAATTATAATACTAAAGTCATAATTATGGCAAAAAAGCAAAAATCATAGGAGGAAGTTAAAATTTTGGGATGAAAAGGCAAACTTTTGAGAAAGTTAAGTCAAAATATTGAGGAAAAAAAGCCAAAATCTTAAGATACAAAGTCCTAATTGTGAGACCCGTGGTTTAAGTTATCAGAGAAAAAGTCAAATAATGTGATAAAGTCATATTTAAAAAAAAAAATAAGTTAAGTCAAAATTATGATTAAAAAGTCACAAATTTAAGATAAAGTTGTACTGTGAGATAAAAAGTCAAAATGTTTGGGATGAAAAGCAATATTTTAATAAAATAAAGCCAAAATTGTGAGGAAAAAAAATCTTGAGGTGAAAAATCATTGTGAGATAAAAAAGTCAAAATCTTGAGATTTAGTCAAACTTATTTGAAATATAAATTAAAAATGGTCAGATGAAAGTCAAATTTTTAAGAAAATAAAATTGAAATTATTATAGCAGCTCAAAATTAATGATGGAAATTTATAGTGAGATGAGTCTTTCATGGTTGGAAAAGTGTCCAGATAAGTTCACTCTCTGATATGTTATTGCTTTGTATTTTCAGCAGAGATAAGGAAAGAAGGAGGAAGTGTCATAAACCCAGTTCTTTATCTGAGGTGAGTGTTTGGTCCAAAGATCATCTTCCAGACTTCAGAGAAAAACCTGAACTTACACACACACACGGTAAGAAAACTCTGTTAGTGGAAACATTTGTTCATTCAGTTCCATTTTATTACGGAAAACTTAAAATTAATGTCAGATTCTCGTTGAATGCAGTGCACCATAAAAGTTGACTTTCGGTAAATAACCTGTTTACGTGTTTTTTTAACAGAGATATTGAAAGAAAAATGTCAAATATGTCCAGTTCTGTGTCTGAGGCCAGCTCTGTTTTCCCAGCTCTGTTTTCATCAACCTGTCAAGATGTTGAGCCACAGGAAAAGATGCTGTGGCTGTTTGCACTGTCTTATTGGGATTCTTTTTGTTTTCCGTCAGGATTGAAAAGTCAAAATTTTGCAAAGAAAAAAGAAGAAGGAACTTTTAAATAAATAAAGTCAAAATTATGAGAAAAAAAGCCAAAATCTTAAGATTAAAAAGTCATAATTACAAGAGCTATAGACAAAGTTTTGAGAGGAAAAGATCATATAAGTAAAAAATAATAACAGTAATAATAATTATAAAGTCAAAATTATGGCTAAAAAAGCCAAAATCCTTGAAATGAAGTTTAAATTTTGAGATAAAAAGGCAACTTTTCAGAAAATAAAAATAAAAATAAATAAATAAATATAAAAAAAGTCAAAATCATGAGTAAAAAAAGCCATAATCTTAAGATAAAATTCATAATTGCGAGATCTATAGACAAAGTTTTGAGAGGAAAAAGTCATATTAGGAAAGAAAATTATAATACTAAAGTCATAATTATGGCAAAAGAGCAAAAATCATAGGAGGAAGTTAAAATTTTGGAATGAAAAGGCAAACTTTTGAGAAAGTTAAGTCAAAATATTGAGGAAAAAAAGCCAAAATCTTAAGATACAAAGTCCTAATTGTGAGACCCGTGGTTTAAGTTATCAGAGAAAAGTCAAATAATGTGATAAAGTCATATTTTAAAAAAAATAAGTTAAGCCAAAATTATGATTAAAAAGTCACAAATTTAAGATAAAGTTGTACTGTGAGATAAAAAAGTCAAAATCTTGAGATTTAGTCAAACTTTTTTGAAATATAAATTAAAAATGGTCAGATGAAAGTCAAATTTTTAAGAAAATAAAATTGAAATTATTATAGCAGCTCAAAATTAATGATGGAAATTTATAGTGAGATGAGTCTTTCATGGTTGGAAAAGTGTCCAGATAAGTTCACTCTCTGATATGTTATTGCTTTGTATTTTCAGCAGAGATAAGGAAAGAAGGAGGAAGTGTCATAAACCCAGTTCTTTATCTGAGGTGAGTGTTTGGTCCAAAGATCATCTTCCAGACTTCAGAGAAAAACCTGAACTTACACACACACACGGTAAGAAAACTCTGTTAGTGGAAACATTTGTTCATTCAGTTCCATTTTATTACGGAAAACTTAAAATTAATGTCAGATTCTCGTTGAATGCAGTGCACCATAAAAGTTGACTTTCGGTAAATAACCTGTTTACGTGTTTTTTTAACAGAGATATTGAAAGAAAAATGTCAAATATGTCCAGTTCTGTGTCTGAGGCCAGCTCTGTTTTCCCAGCTCTGTTTTCATCAACCTGTCAAGATGTTGAGCCACAGGAAAAGATGCTGTGGCTGTTTTCACTGTCTTATTGGGATTCTTTTTGTTTTCCGTCAGGATTGAAAAGTCAAAATTTTGCAAAGAAAAAATAAGAAGGAACTTTTAAATAAATAAAGTCAAAATTATGAGAAAAAAAGCCAAAATCTTAAGATTAAAAAGTCATAATTACAAGAGCTATAGACAAAGTTTTGAGAGGAAAAGATCATAAAAGTAAAAAATAATAACAGTAATAATAATTATAAAGTCAAAATTATGGCTAAAAAAGCCAAAATCCTTGAAATGAAGTTAACATTTTGAGATAAAAAGGCAACTTTTCAGAAAATAAAAATAAAAATAAATAAATAAATATAAAAAAAGTCAAAATCACGAGTAAAAAAACAAGAATCTTAAGATAAAATTCATAATTGCAAGATCTTTAGACAAAGTTTTGAGAGGAAAAAGTCATATTAGGAAAGAAAATTATGATACTAAAGTCATAATTATGGCAAAAAAGCAAAAATCTTAGGAGGAAGTTAAAATTTTGGGATGAAAAGGCAAACTTTTGAGAAAGTTAAGTCAAAATATTGAGGAAAAAAAGCCAAAATCTTAAGATACAAAGTCCTAATTGTGAGACCTGTGGTTTAAGTTATCAGAGAAAAAGTCAAATAATGTGATAAAGTCATATTTAAAAAAAAAAAAAAAAGTTAAGTCAAAATTATGATCAAAAAGTCACAAATTTAAGATAAAGTTGTACTGTGAGATAAAAAAGTCAAAATCTTGAGATTTAGTCAAACTTTTTTGAAATATAAATTAAAAATGGTCAGATGAAAGTCAAATTTTTAAGAAAATAAAATTGAAATTATTATAGCAGCTCAAAATTAATGATGGAAATTTATAGTGAGATGAGTCTTTCATGGTTGGAAAAGTGTCCAGATAAGTTCACTCTCTGATATGTTATTGCTTTGTATTTTCAGCAGAGATAAGGAAAGAAGGAGGAAGTGTCATAAACCCAGTTCTTTATCTGAGGTGAGTGTTTGGTCCAAAGATCATCTTCTAGACTTCAGAGAAAAACCTGAACTTACACACACACACGGTAAGAAAACTCTGTTAGTGGAAACATTTGTTCATTCAGTTCCATTTTATTACGGAAAACTTAAAATTAATGTCAGATTCTCGTTGAATGCAGTGCACCATAAAAGTTGACTTTCGGTAAATAACCTGTTTACGTGTTTTTTTAACAGAGATATTGAAAGAAAAATGTCAAATATGTCCAGTTCTGTGTCTGAGGCCAGCTCTGTTTTCCCAGCTCTGTTTTCATCAACCTGTCAAGATGTTGAGCCACAGGAAAAGACGCTGTGGCTGTTTTCGCTGTCTTATTGGGATTCTTTTTGTTTTCCGTCAGGATTGAAAAGTCAAAATTTTGCAAAGAAAAAAGAAGAAGGAACTTTTAAATAAATAAAGTCAAAATTATGAGAAAAAAAAGCCAAAATCTTAAGATTAAAAAGTCATAATTACAAGAGCTATAGACAAAGTTTTGAGAGGAAAAGATCATATAAGTAAAAAATAATAACAGTAATAATAATTATAAAGTCAAAATTATGGCTAAAAAAGCCAAAATCCTTGAAATGAAGTTAACATTTTGAGATAAAAAGGCAACTTTTCAGAAAATAAAAATAAAAATAAATAAATAAATATAAAAAAAGTCAAAATCACGAGTAAAAAAACAAGAATCTTAAGATAAAATTCATAATTGTGAGATCTATAGACAAAGTTTTGAGAGGAAAAAGTCATATTAGGAAAGAAAATTATAATACTAAAGTCATAATTATGGCAAAAAAGCAAAAATCTTTGGAGGAAGTTAAAATTTTGGGATGAAAAGGCAAACTTCTGAGAAAGTTAAGTCAAAATATTGAGAAAAAAAGCCAAAATCTTAAGACACAAAGTCCTAATGATGAGACCTGTAGTTTAAGTTATCAGAGAAAAAGTCAAATAATTTGATAAAGTCCTATTTAAAAAAAAAAAAAAAGTTAAGTCAAAATTATGATCAAAAAGTCACAAATTTAAGATAAAGTTGTACTGTGAGATAAAAAAGTCAAAATCTTGAGATTTAGTCAAACTTTTTTGAAATATAAATTAAAAATGGTCAGATGAAAGTCAAATTTTTAAGGAAATAAAATTGAAATTATTATAGCAGCTCAAAATTAATGATGGAAATTTATAGTGAGATAGTCTTTCATGGTTGGAAAAGTGTCCAGATAAGTTCACTCTCTGATATGTTATTGCTTTGTATTTTCAGCAGAGATAAGGAAAGAAGGAGGAAGTGTCATAAACCCAGTTCTTTATCTGAGGTGAGTGTTTGGTCCAAAGATCATCTTCCAGACTTCGGAGAAAAACCTGAACTTACAGACACAAGGTAAGAAAACACTGTTAGTGGAAACATTTGTTCATTCAGTTCCATTTTATTACGGAACACTTAAAATTAATGTCAGATTCTCGTTGAATGCAGTGCACCATAAAAGTTGACTTTCGGTAAATAACCTGTTTACGTGTTTTTTTAACAGAGATATTGAAAGAAAAATGTCAAATATGTCCAGTTCTGTGTCTGAGGCCAGCTCTGTTTTCATCAACCTGTCAAGATGTTGAGCCACAGGAAAAGATGCTGTGGCTGTTTGCATTGTCTTATTAGGATTCTTTTTGTTTTCCGTCAGGATTGAAAAGTCAAAATTTTGCAAAGAAAAAAGAAGAAGGAACTTTTAAATAAATAAAGTCAAAATTATGAGAAAAAAAGCCAAAATCTTAAGATTAAAAAGTCATAATTACAAGAGCTATAGACAAAGTTTTGAGAGGAAAAGATCATAAAAGTAAAAAATAATAACAGTAATAATAATTATAAAGTCAAAATTATGGCTAAAAAAGCCAAAATCCTTGAAATGAAGTTAACATTTTGAGATAAAAAGGCAACTTTTCAGAAAATAAAAATAAAAATAAATAAATAAATATAAAAAAAGTCAAAATCACGAGTAAAAAAACAAGAATCTTAAGATAAAATTCATAATTGCAAGATCTTTAGACAAAGTTTTGAGAGGAAAAAGTCATATTAGGAAAGAAAATTAT
>RPOG01004246.1:24590-47913 GCA_008086565.1 Thalassoma bifasciatum
AAGTAAAAAATAATAACAGTAATAATAATTATAAAGTCAAAATTATGGCTAAAAAAGCCAAAATCCTTGAAATGAAGTTAACATTTTGAGATAAAAAGGCAACTTTTCAGAAAATAAAAATAAAAATAAATAAATAAATATAAAAAAAGTCAAAATCACGAGTAAAAAAACAAGAATCTTAAGATAAAATTCATAATTGCAAGATCTTTAGACAAAGTTTTGAGAGGAAAAAGTCATATTAGGAAAGAAAATTATAATACTAAAGTCATAATTATGGCAAAAAAGCAAAAATCATAGGAGGAAGTTAAAATTTTGGGATGAAAAGGCAAACTTTTGAGAAAGTTAAGTCAAAATATTGAGAAAAAAAGCCAAAATCTTAAGACACAAAGTCCTAATGATGAGACCTGTAGTTTAAGTTATCAGAGAAAAAGTCAAATAATGTGAAAAAGTTATATTTTAAAAAAAAGAAGTTAAGTCAAAATTATGATTAAAAAGTCACAAATTTAACATAAAGTTGTACTGTGAGATAAGAAAAAAGTCAAAATCTTGAGATTTAGTCAAACTTTTTTGAAATATAAATTAAAAATGGTCAGATGAAAGTCAAATTTTTAAGAAAATAAAATTGACATTATTATAGCAGCTCAAAATTAATGATGGAAATTTATAGTGAGATGAGTCTTTCATGGTTGGAAAAGTGTCCAGATAAGTTCACTCTCTGATATGTTATTGCTTTGTATTTTCAGCAGAGATAAGGAAAGAAGGAGGAAGTCTCATAAACCCAGTTCTTTATCTGAGGTGAGTGTTTGGTCCAAAGATCATCCTCCAGACTTCGGAGAAAAACCTGAACTTACACACACACACGGTAAGAAAACTCTGTTAGTGGAAACATTTGTTCATTCAGTTCCATTTTATTACGGAAAACTTAAAATTAATGTCAGATTCTCGTTGAATGCATTGCACCATAAAAGTTGACTTTCGGTAAATGACCTGTTTAAATGTTTTTTTTAACAGAGATATTGAAGGAAAAATGTCAAATATGTCCAGTTCTGTGTCTGAGGCCAGTGTTTGGTCCAAAGATCATCCTCCAGACCTCAGAGAAAAACTTCCAGACACACGGTAAAAAAAACTCTGTTATCTTCACATTAGCATTTTTTAATATAAAACTCAAAGTTGAAAATTTAAAATTGAAGTCAGTATTTCACGGCAGGTAAAGTTTCCAGTTGAGACCATTCTTTCATACAAGCGATGTGAAAAATAATCATCGCATTAATATTGATAAGAGGCTTTCTCATTAAAGTTTTAAAAGCTTTGTACTTTTTACATTTAAAGTGCTGTTTGAGGAACTCATAAAATAAATTCAGGTTTTAAAGACACTTTGAAAACTTTCATTGTTGTAAACAGTATTTGGATTTCTTTAAGTGCAGGTGATTAAATATAGTAAATGAAATACTCTTTGCTGAATTTAAATTGACCAATAGCACAAACCAATTTAAAAAAAAAAAGTTTCATTCATAGTCTTCGTGAAGTTTATTAACACCTCTGCATCAACACTGACACAAAGATTTGCTGTTAATTCATCTTATTTTACGAGATAAGCGACAAGCACATTTGTCCATTACAACTTTTAGTAAATGATCTTCTTACATTTTTTAACAGAGATACTGAAAGAAAAATGTCAAATATGTCCAGTTCTGTATCTGAGGCGAGTGTTTGGTCCAAAGATCATCCTCCAGACCTCAGAGAAAAAACTGAACTTCCAGACACACGGTAAGAAAACTCTGTTAGTGGATGCATTTGCTCATTTAACTCAATATTGAAAATTTAAAATTGAAATTAGTTTCTCAAGGTTGGAAAAGTGTCCGGTTCAGATCAATCTTTAGTTTGAATGATAGGCCTAAAATAGATATTAGATGTTTTAGAATTCATTAATTACAATGACTGCATTTTGATCACATATTTTACTTACGAAGCATAATTTTTCATGTCAATAATTTTTACTTTTTTTAATCGTATAGTGTCCACATGTCCAGTTCTGTATCTGAGGCCAGTGGTTGGTCTAAAGATCATCCTCCAGACCTCAGAGAAAAACCTGAACTTCCAGACACACGGTAAGAAAACTCTGTTATCTTAGGCAGCATTGGTTTGTGTGATTTTGTTTTTTCCATATACGATATAAAAAAAAAAGGATTAAAAACGGAAGAATCATTTTTCTCTTTAAAAGGGATTTCAACTGAATTAAAAAAAAAAAAACGTACTAGTATGATTATACAACATTTTCATGTTTATTTTCAAGCGTTAGCACTTTTTACATGGAAATACAGTTTAAGAAACATAACATTAAACATAAGATTCATTTTCAAAGTAATTTCCTTCTTAAATGTGTAGTTTATGGATGTCCAGTTCTGTATCAGAGGCGAGTAACTGGTCTAAAGATCATCCTCCAGACCTCAGAGAAAGACCTGAACTTCCACACACACGGTAAGAAAACTCCAAGTTAACTAAGTTAAACTGAAAATAAAAACATTGAACTAACTCAGTGCAGTTAGTTGGATCCAGTTGACAAAATATATGTAGTTTAAGTCAGTGTTTCATTTTTTGAGAGTAATTTTTGAACCTATAGTGTCCAGGAGTCCAGTTCTGTATCTGAGGCCAGTGGTTGGTCTAAAGATCATCCTCCAGACCTCAGAGAAAAACCTGAACTTCAACACACACGGTAAGAAAACTCTGGTAGTTTAAGCAGCCTTTGTTTTTATTTATTTATTTATTTTTTAATTCATATTAAAGGAAAAAAAAAGATGTCTTTTTTTTTTCAAGCCTGGCAGAGTTTCTAGTTAGGACTATTCTTTGTATTAGTTGTGGGACTCAACTGGAGAAATATCTAATTTATAAGGAGTTTTCTAATCAGTCATTCACATTTAATCCAGATTGAATGCAATCCCACCAGATAATATTCTTTTTTTTTTATTTAAAAAGAGATTTTAGCGGATGACCTAATGAATTAGTACACTTTTTCCTATGATAAAACCTCATTTTCAATAGTTATATGTGAAGAACAGCTCTAAAAACATTACATTAAACATCATGTTTATTTTAAATCTTGTATACATTTTAATCATGTTGGGTCCAAATGTCCAGTTCTGTATCTGAGGCCAGTGGTTGGTCTAAAGATCATCCTCCAGACCTCAGAGAAAAACCTAAACTTGCACACAAACGGTAAGAAAACTAAGGCAGCATTTATGATAGGGCTCAATTAAAGAAAAAAATCTAGTTTGTTTGGGGCTTTGTAGTTTATTATCACATAAATTGACATTTTCATCACATGTAAATCACATTTTAATGGCATATTAAGGTTTGCAACAAAAAAATCTTATGTTATGTACATTTATTTGTAATATTTTGTATAAAAAAAATGAAAAATTGTGTCAAAAAAACATTGTTGGGTTGAAAGCCTTTATTTTAAAGGGTCACCAAGTTGAACTAAAAATTATAACTTTGAACTAACTCAGTGCATTTAGTTGGATCCAGTTGACATGATAAATTAAGTTTAAGGCAATGTTTCATTTTTTTGAGAGTATTTTTTTAACCTATAGTGTCCAGGAGTCCAGTTCTGCATCTGAGGCCAGTAACTGGTCTAAAGATCATCCTCCAGACCTCAGAGAAAAACCTGAACTTCCACACACACGGTAATAAAACTAAGGCAGCATTTGTTTTGTTGTATTTTCCAATTTTAATATAGAAAAAAGTCTCAAAAGAATAATATTTTTTTTCTTAAAAAGGTATTTCAGTAGAAAACTGAATCAAAAAATGTACGTACTTATGTGATTATACCACAATGTCATATTTATTTTCAAGAATTAAGCCTTTTTCCCCATATAGCATGATGTTTACTGTTAGAAACATTACAGTAAGCATCATGTTCATTATTAATCTGATGTACATTTTAAACCTATAGTGTCCAGGAGTCCAGTTCTGTATCTGAGGCCAGTGGTTGGTCTAAAGATCATCCTCCAGACCTCAGAGAAAAACCTAAACTTCCAGACAAATGGTAAGAAAAATCTGTTAGTATCTGTTCATTTGAACTCAATAATCAAAATTTAAAATTTAAGCCAGTTTTTATGACAGCAGGAAGTCCGGATAAGTCCAGTAGTTTGGTTGAAAGCAATAAATTTAGAGTAAATTTTAATGAAATTGTGCTTGTTTGAGATAGTGTTCAGATTCTGTCTTTCTGATGGGATTTACTACATATGTTAGTACTTAGTTGATTTTCATGTGTACACAGTGTTTGTTATACTCAGCTGCTGTGATGAATTTCAGAAAAGATTTGTAGGATTTCTTCCCCAAAAATGTCTTTAGTTTTTTTTTTACATGTTTTGGTGAATGGTCGTCCTGTCTGTCCAGCTGTTCTTTATGTCAGGACGTCCTGAAGGATCCGGTCTCTACCAGCTGTGGACACTGGTTCTGCAGAAAGTGCATCACGTCATACTGGGACCAGTCCACTTCACTAGGAGACTCCAGCTGCCCCCAGTGTGTGAAAGGATCAGGACCAAACCCGCACAGTGAGCAATTGTACCATGCTATCTTCACAGCTTTAGTTGTTGGATTTTTGTGTAATTTCTGAACATTTATCCTCTCTGTCAGCAGGTGGTGGTCTGCAGGAGTTTATAGATGAGCATAAGAGCAGTCTGAGGAGGAGATATGAACGCGTGAATGAAGGAACTGATGAAACAGGAAGGAAAACTCTCAAAGGGATCTACACTGAGCTCTACATCACCTCCAAGATGGAGAACCTCTATGACAAACCAATCCAGAGCCGGGACATCTTTAAAGCTTTGCCCCAACAACAGAAAGTCATCAGAGTGGTTCTTACAAACGGTGACGCTGGTGTCGGAAAAACCTTCTTGGTGCAGAAGTTCACTCTGGACTGGGCAGAGGGCTCTGAAAACCAAGACCTCAGTCTGGTGGTTCTGCTTTCATTCAGGGAGCTGAACCTGATCAGAGATCGGTGTTACAGTCTCCTCGGTCTGCTCCGTGTTTTCCATCCAACATTAAAGAAGCTGACAGCAGAGATGCTGACTGACTGTAAACTTTTGTTCATCTTTGACGGCCTGGACGAAAGCAGACTGTCTCTAAATTTCAACAATACTGAGGTCGTGTCTGATGTGACACAGAGGTCGACGATAAACGTGCTGTTAACAAACCTCATCAAGGGGAATCTGCTCCCCTCAGCTCTCATCTGGATTACGACTCAATCTGCAGCAGCCAATCAGATCCCTCCTTTATATATCGACAGGGTCACAGAAGTCCGAGGCTTCACTGACGCCCAGAAGGAGGAATACTTCAGGAAGAGGTTCAGTGATGAAGATCTGTTCAACAGAATCATCTCACACATCAAAGCGTCCAGGAGCCTCCACATCATGTGTCAGATCCCAGTTTTCTGCTGGATCACTGCCTCAGTTCTGGAGCACATGATGAGCAAAGAGCAGAGAGGAGAGCTGCCCAAGACCCTGACTGACATGTACTCACGCTTCCTGCTGGTTCAGACCCAGAGGAAGAAGAAGAAGTACGATGAAGGACAAGAGACCAGTCCTCAAGAGCTAATGGAGGCTGATGGAGAAGTTCTCCTGAAGCTGGGCAAACTGGCTTTTGAAAACCTGGAGGAAGGAAACATCATGTTCTACCAAGAAGACCTGGAGCGCTGTGATCTGGATGCAGAGGTCTTGGTGTACTCTGGAGTTTTTACAGAAATCTCCAAAGAAGAGAGTGTGATCCAGAAAACCGTCTACTGCTTTGTTCATCTGAGCGTTCAGGAGTTTCTAGCTGCCGTCTACATGTTTCACTGCTTCACACACAGAAACACAGCCGTTCTGGAAGATTTCCTAGCAGACAACACATCCTGGCTCTCATTTTTCTCTTTAAAGAAGTTTTCCAGGTTGGTTATAAATCCAGATAGCAGCAATTCGACCCTGGATGTCTTCCTGAAGAGCGTCGTTGAGAAATCCCTTGACAGTAAAAACGGTCACCTGGACCTGTTTGTTCGCTTCCTTCATGGACTCTCTCTGGAGTCAAACCAAAGACTCTTAGGAGGTCTGCTGGGTCGCACAGACAACAGTCCAGAAATGATCCAAAGAGTCATCAGCAACCTGAAAGAAATTAACAGTGATGACATCTCTCCTGACAGAAGCATCAACATCTTCCACTGTCTGATGGAGATGAACGATAACTCAGTCCATCAGGAAGCAGAGAAACTCTCTGAGATCCATTGCTCTGGTCTGGCCTACATGCTGCAGATGTCAGAGGAGGTTCTGGACGAGTTAGACCTGAAGAACTACAACACAACTGACCAGGGACGACTGAGACTGATTCCAGCTGTGAGGAACTGCAGGAAGGCGATGTAAGTTTAGATAAGACTGAGATAATGAAAAACATCACTCCTACGCCGAGGACCCCGCATTTTTTAGTGATGAACAGCTGGACAGCTTCACAAATATGAAAGCTGAGATATTGAAAATACTGGAATGATCTTTTTTTAATACCAAATTCAACATTCTTACAGATTATCTGGCTGTGGACTGAGAAAGATTCACTATGAAGTTGTGGTCTCGGCTCTGAAGTCCGACCCCTCCCATCTGAGAGAGCTGGACCTGGGTGACAATGAGCTTCAGGACTCAGGACTGAAGCTTCTGTGTGAAGGGCTGAAGAGTCCAAACTGCAAACTGGAGTCTCTGAGGTCAAACACAACATTTTCTCCTGATCTTAAACTAATGAGTTATTATCAGCTTTGAAACAGTACTAATAATTACATTAGACAAAAACTAATGGAAAAATAGACATTCAAGAGCAATACTACAAAGAAATTATGAAACTGTTATTGTTTACAGAGAAATTACAGTAATTTTGAGCTAATGATGAACTGATGTTATCATAAAGCGCGACTGAAAAATGTCAATAAGGTCCCAACTAATGCAGAGACATGAACATCATCCAGCACAACCCTCTGAAGCCTCTTCAATCTTTTTTCAGACTGTGGTTCTGTAATTTGTCCAAGGTCGATTGTGCTTCTCTGGCCTCCGCGCTGAAGTTCAACTCCACCAGTTTGAGAAAGCAGAACCTGGATGACAACGAGGCCCAGGACTTTGGAGAAAAGCTTCTGTTAAATGAGCTGGAGATCCCGATCTGTGGACCTGAGACTCTGAGGTCAAACATCATATTTTGTTCTTATCTAACACTTCTTAGATTTTAAAGTCAAGCTTGATCCAGGGATTATCCTGCTACAGTTTTTCCTTCCCATTGACTTTGGCTGAGCAATGTTGACTTTTATGACGTAATCCAGAAAGTCTTTTAAAATGTTTTATCTGTTTTCAGATTGTGGTCCCGAAATTTGTCACAGATCAACTTTTCTTCTCTGGCCTCTGAACTAAGACAGCTGGACCAGAGTGGCAGTGAGCTGCTGGATAGAGGAATACCGCTGCTGTGCGATTGGCTGGAGAGTCCAAACTGTGAACTTGAGGCACTAAGGTCAAAATCATATTTCCTCCTGATCTAAGACTTAGGTGTTATAGCAATGGTTGATCCTGGTTTACTCTGCCAAGATGTTTCTTTCACACTAACTTATGTTGAGCAATGTTAACCTTTATTTACTTGCTTTGTCTAAAAGCTTCTAAAGCCAGTTTAATCTTTTTTTCAGACTGTGGCTATGCAATTTGTTGGAGATCAACTGTGCTGCTTTTGCTGCTGATCTGGGAGAGCGGGACTCAGGAGCGAAGCCTCTGTTGAATGATTTGGAGATCCCAATCTGTGAACCAGAGACTCTGAGGTCAAACATCTTATTTTCTACTGATCTAAGAGTTTTTAGATGTTGAAACCATATTTTTTTCACCAACAGTTGTTCTTTCCTTTTGTTTATGGTTGGAAAATTGCGACTTTAATGACTTTTAATATTATTAAGTCGAAATTTTTGACATGTTTGAATCTTTTTTTTCAGATTGTGGTCACAGCGTATATCAGAGCTTAACTCTGCTTTTCTTGCCTCGTGTCTGAGAGAGCTCATCCTCAGAAACGTTGAGCTGCAAAATCCAGGAATGCAGCAGCTGTGCGATTGGCTGGAAACTCCAAACTGTGAACTGGATGCTCTGAGGTAATACTTCATTTTTTTTGTCTTGATTTAAGACTTGTAAGTTATGAAAATTGTGGTAAATTCCATGTAATCCTGGGACCAAATTTTTTTCCACTAACTTTTCTTGAGCATTTCTTTTTGACAACTTAAAACATCATCCAGCAAAACCTTCAGAGAAAATCTTTTGATCTATTTTCAGACTGTGGATATGCAATTTGTTGGAGCTCATCTGTTCTTTCACCTCCAATCTGAGAGATCAGGAAATGGGCGACAACAGGCTTCAGGACTCAAGAATGAAGTTTCTGCTAAATGAACTGGTGATCCCAATCTGTGAACCTGTGACTCTGAGGTGAAACCCTTTTTTTTTTTTTTTACTAATTTAAGGCTAATTAGTTGAAAAAGTTATGCTTTACTATTTCTGTCTATTTGAGCAAATTTATTTCAGAACTTTCTGAATTTTCAAAATCTTTTCTCAGACGGTGGTCTTTTGAGTTTACACAGTTAAACTTTGCTTTTGTGGCCTCTGAAGTGAGATGGCAGGATCAAAGTACCAACGAACTGCAGGCTCAAGAATTGCAGCAGCTGTGTGATTGGCTGGAGAGTCCAAACTGCCAACTGGAGACTCTAAGGTCAAAATCATATTTTTATCTGATCTAAGATGTATGATGTGTTAAAGCAATAGTTGATCTTGGTTTATTGTGCTACAGCTTATTTTTCCCCTGACTTTTGTTGAGCAGTGTTGACGTCATCAGCTTTAAACTTTATCCAGAAAAACCTTCTAAGAAAAAGCTTCTAATCTTTTTTTCAGACGGTGGATATGCAGCTTTTTAGAAAAAAAATGTGCTTCTTTGGCCTCCAATCTGAGAGAGCTTGACTTGAGTAACAACAAGCTGCAGGATACAGGAGTGGAGCGACTTTGTGATTGGCTGAAGAGTCCATTCTGCAGACTGGAGACTCTGAGGTCAGTAAAGTCTTTATTTCAAGCACACAGGTCTTTGAACATCTCTTCTGGCAAATTATTGAGTCTGCTGTTTGATTTTCATGTAAGTTATCAGGGAATATTTGTACATGTAGACGAGGGTTGAAAAATATGGACAAAATTTCATATCTCGATATTGATGCCAGATATCTAGATATCGATACGATACAATATAACTCTGGGATTAGAGAAAACTAAGCATCTTTCAGAAAAATATAAGCATCATAATATAACAGGATGTGTAAAGTGGGGTTAATTGATTAGAGCTCACTGTCAGTCATCAACATTAACAGAAAGTCACCAATAATCATGTGACTGTCTGAGCTTTTCATGCAGGGTGAGCTGGAAAAATCTACAGCATTGATATATTCAATATGATATTAGTATCTTGAGTTTTCATATCTCGATACTTATGCGATAACGATATGTCTTTCAGCTCCAATGTAGACTTACAGAGGTTATGTAGAGTAATGGGCTGTGACTGGGAATTAACATTGTTTAGTATGACTGCATTGATGTTTGTGTACTGATATGTTATATCTGATTTAAATATGTAACCTTCAGTATCTTATTCTCTTTTCAGATTGAATAACTGCAGCTTGACAACTAAGAGCTGTTCTCACCTGGATTCAGCTCTACAGTCAAACCCTTACAATCTGAAGAAGCTTCATCTGGAAAACAACAAGCTGCGCAATTCAGGAATGAAGTTGCTGAGTGAACATAAGACGGTGATTCCAAGGTCAGACACACTTTTTATAACTCTACCCATGTTAATAAGTAATAAAACTTGAATCTTTTCCTACATTTTATGAAAGTTAAGACCAATGAAAGTTTGTTATTATTTCTCATTGTTTCAGTCATTTATATGGAGATTTTTACAAGCATTTATATCTTGAGTCGATCTTTTTTCTGATACATTTTGTGGAATTGCAGTTGGTCGTGGTTCAGCTCAGCTTCTATGGTTGAATTCCTGAAGTCCGACCCCTCATATGTGGGAAAGCTGGACTTGTCGTACGACTATCTCCAGGAGCTGGGAGTGGAGCCTCTTTGTGACTTTCTGAAGAGTCCGAAGTGTCTGCTGAATATTCTAAGGTGGGGCTTTAAATTTGCTTTCACACACAAACATGAGTTAAAAAATGTGCACTTCTTTTTTTTGCAAACATTTAAAAGGTCAAAAGTGGCACAATTCTTCTCTAAATTAGGCCAAAATGTATCTTCTTCTTTCATGGTAAATTTCATTGACTTCATTAGATCAGTGTTCATCTACAGTTTAAAGAAACTCAACCTGCATTTTAACAACTAAGCAGCACTTTGACATTTGGTTTGGTATAACCTTTCGTCCTCTGTTCCAGATTGAAGGACTGCCATTTGTCTAGAAACAACCTCATTTCTGTGGCCACAGCTCTGAAGTCCAGACCCTTTTATCTAACAGAGCTGAACCTTAGCCAAAACAAGCTGCGGGAAACAGCACTAAGACTGTTGGGTGATTTTCTGCAGAGTCCAGGCTGCAAACTGGAGATTCTGGTGTAAGGCAACATTTACTTTTCCTACCTACCTCAAAAACATGTCACTTAAAAGTTCACCCTCCCTTCAAATGTATTAACCGGTTAGAAACAGATGACATAAATACTAAAACCTTGAAATGACCAGCCAACCGATTTGTTCTTAGTTTCTCTTGTAAAGTTTTTTCTTTCATTTCTAAAGAAGCTCTTGGCTTTTTTGTCACATTTGTTGTTACTTTTGCCTTCTTCCTGTTTGGTTCAGGCTGACTTTCAAAGTGTCACCATTTCTTCCCTGTTCAGATTGAGTGAATGCAGCTTAGTTGAAGCAAGTTGTGCTTCTCTGGCCTCAGCTCTGAAGTCCAACCCCTCCCATCTGAAAGAGCTGGACTTGAGTAAAAACAAGCTTCAGAATTCAGGAGTGCAACAGATGCATGATTTCCTGCAGAGTCCAGGGTGTGTACTGGAAACTCTGAGGTAAGATAAGACAAACATTTTTATACCCATTCATACAACTGAGTATCCTCTTGCTATAGGCTAATGTGAGTGAGCTTCAGATCAGTCTTGTGTTTAACAAAACAATCTTTTGGTGGATAATTTGCTCTAAATTCTCTTGCAGTATAAAAACCATTGCTTATCTTTTTAATTCAGATTGAGTGAATGCAGCTTGGCACAGGCAAGTTGTGCTTCTCTGGCCTCAGCTCTGAAGTCCACCCCCTCCCACCTTAAGGAGCTGGACCTGAGTAAAAACAAGCTTCAGGATTCAGGAGTGAAGCAGCTGTGTGAGTTTCTGCAGAGTCCAGACTGTGAGCTGGAGACTCTGAGGTAAGATTTTAAAGAAAAAACGTTTCTTTTATACGATAAGCATGAGGTGAAATTATAATTCTGACCATGAGAGAAACACTTTGCGACCTGTACTACCTTAGCGCTGAGGTGAGTTTCAAATGAGTTTTAGATCAGATATGAGAAAAGGTTATTTTTTCTTTAATTTGGATAATTCTACAACTTACTTTCATTAATTTTGAGTAGTTAATATACTACCACTTGTTCTGTTTTGGGGGAGTTTAATACTATATTTTTATGACATGAATACATAAATGCTGTGTATTTACTGAGGAATGTGTTTATACAAGAAATAAGCAAAGGTTTTAAAACATTGACACAAGAAAAAAGTCTTCCACTAGAAAGATCAAGCTGTTTCTCTTAAAAACTGACACGTTTTCACCTTCTTATTGAACAAATCAGACACTTTTATTATTAACTTCATTCCTCTAAATTTGAAATGCTGTAGATGTCCTGAGCATTTTTTTCTTTATCTTCCTCCAAAGTTTTTACACACTCTCTAGAAAGTTTTTAAATATGAGTTAGAAGAGCACAAGAGTTAAAGTTTCTGCGTTTTTGTTGAATTAAATTTGTGCTGACATGAAATATTTTTTACCCCTTTCAGTGTTTCTGCTCTTTACTGGTTTTAAGACAAGCTGCTTTACTGCTTTTCAAAATATCACAACTTCTTTCTCATTCAGATTGAGTGACTGCAGCTTGACAAAGACGAGCTGTGCTTCTCTGGCCTCCGCTCTGAAGTCCAACCCCTCCCATCTGAAGGAGCTGGACCTGAGAAACAACAAGCTGCAGGATCCAGACCTGAAGCCGCTTCGTGAACTTAGGAAGAGTCGAAAGTACAGACTGGAGGATCTGAGGTATGGAAACTTTTTTTTAACCCTCCCAGAAGTTTCTCCCTTCAGTAAAAAGTCTTTTTTTTTTTCCCTCGAGCTAGAGGTGCTGGAGATTAAACAGCTGATAACGTAAATCTTAGCCTGAATGCTGATTTTGTATTTTCTCTCATCAGAGATACTTCAGAGTGATCAGAGAGGATCGTTTTTCTCCTGCTGATCAGAAAAGTGGAAGCAGCAGCAGCTGATATTCGATGAACAGGACGTGATGTTTTATCTTCTCCTACCTCTTCTGAATTTGTTTCCTATTCTCTTCCATCCTCCTGCAACACGAATCATTCTTTTATGTTTGAAAGCATTTTATCTGTTCACATGTAGAAACAAAAACCTGCCTTAACTGCTTTTTGCCAGCAGGTGTCACTATTTTTCTCTCTTCTTCTATTGTTTGATCTGCATTGATTCATTATCCGTTATCTAAAATCTGTGAAAGTATCTCTGTGCCTTCGGATTCTAAATAGGAATTTCTAACACTGTTTTTTTCAGCATTAAATCCACTTTGAATTTAAACACAAATTTCAAGTACTACGTTTTTTCTGCCTTTGACTTTTTCATTGTTTAAATCTGATTTAAATCTAAAAATGAATTCTTTGACTTGAGAGTTTCAGTTTCCAAAAATGTAATCTAAAACAGGGTTAAAAAGGAGACGTAACCATTCAGTGTCTCTGTCTCATTTCAGACAAAGAAAAAGGAAATACTTCCATAGAAAACACACAAAGAATAATTAACGGAAATACATCAGCAACTAATAAACTGAGGTTAATTAGTGCTTAATTAGCTGTTATTTTTCTTCAGAAATCTCAGGCTTTTCATGAAATGTTTTGTAGAAGGAAAGTTCACGAAATAAAAGATTTGTATAATCAACCTGTGGTGTTTTTTTTTTACTTCAACAAAAGGAAAACCTTGGATTTTTTTTGTCATTTATAGGCAGCATTCGAAATAACTGTTATAAGTAAACGAGTACTCAAATGAGTTACTATTTCTAGTAACTATTTTATAGACACTTCTGATAATTTATAAGAAAACTTGAAAATAAAGATTAATTTCATCAAACAGCAAAAGTTACAGGGGGATACAAATGATTTCAGTCAGTGACACTGCGCCTGCCAGAAAAGGTAAAAACCTATAACTTTTGCTGTGTTTAATAAAACTAGTCCTAATTCTCAGGTTTTCTAGTAAATGATCAGAAATGTCTACGAAATAAACGACAAGATGTTAGCAAATCACCTAAGGATTAAAGAGGGGGATACATTTTCTGGCAGGTGCATCGTTAAGGGTTGAAACTTTTGCTGTGTTTAATAAAACTAGTTCTAATTATCAGAAGTGTTTACCAAATAAACATGATGCTATCACATCACGTAAGGATTAAAGAGGGGGTACATTTTCCGGCAGCAGGGGTCGCACTTTCTATCGGGGGTAAATACTTCGGTACGACACCAACGCACCAGTGAGAACTTATTTTCAAGGGCTGAAATAATTTGTATCCCTCTTTTAATTTGGCTGTTTGATAAATCGAGACCTAGTTCTCAAGTTTTTTTTTTTACATATATGATCAGAGGTACCTCCAAAATAAACCAAATGATGTCACCACATCACATGAGAATTAAAGAGGGGGTACATTTTCTGGCAGTTGCAATACAGCAGGCTGAAATAATTTTTATCCTCTTTTAAATTTGGCTGTGTTTGATGAAATAAGTCCTTACTCTCAGGTTTTCTTATAAATGATAAGAAGTGACTACAGAACAAACCACATGATGTTAGCACATCACCTAAGAATTAAAGAGGGGATACATTTTCTGGCAGGTGCATCGTTAAGCATTGAAATAACTGTTACGTCTCAAACTTTTGCTGTGTTTAATAAAACTAGTCTTTATTCTCTAGTTTTTAAAAAAATGATCAGAAGTGGCTACAATATAAACCACATGATGTTAGCAAATCAACGTAAGATTAAAGAGGGGATACATTTTCTGGCAGGTGCATCGTTAAGGGCTGAAATAATTTGTATCACTCTAAAACTTTCACTGTTTGATGAAATCAGTTCTTATTTTCAAGTTTTCTTCTATAAGGAGTGACTACCAAATAAACCACATGATGTTAGCACATCACCTAAGGATTAAAGAGGGGGATACACTTTCTGACAGGTGCATCGTTAAGGGTTGAAATAACTGTTACCTCTCTTAAACTTTTGCTGTGTTTAATAAAACTAGTTCTAATTATCAGAAGTGTTTACCAAATAAACATGATGCTATCACATCACGTGAGGATTAAAGAGGGGGTACATTTTCCGGCAGGGGTCGCACTTTCTTTCTGGGGTAAATACTTCGGTACGACACCAACTCACCAGTGGGAACTTAGAAGTTAAATGAAGTCAGTTTTAACTAATCAGAATCAAATATTTAAAGCATAGTGAAAAAAGTTTGCAGTAAAATGCAAGTTCATGTAACATGTTGGTAAAAAAGGAAGAAAACACATCGTCTACAGCAAGTAATCAAAGTTTATTTTCTGCACATTTAAAAGCAAATAAAGAAAAAGTTTCTATCAGTGAACCACAGCCCTGTCATCTTAGAAAACAACCATCAGCTGTGACAGGAACACAGAGCTCCAAATATTCTCACTCTGCAGGTTCTGGACTGAGAATAAAGCCCAGAGCCTGCAGAGTGAGTCAGTGCTGCCCCCTAGTGGTAAGACAAAATAATAAAATAAAAAAAACCAAAACAGTGCATTTAACCCTCCGTATGTTAGCCCCATCTGTCGCTCAAATAAATTAGCTCAGTAATTTTGCCGTCATCGTCCATCAGCCAGTATTTACACCAGTGCTTCGGCCAGTTCAACATTTTTACAGTCAAAAAAAAAAAAGATATAAACTTCAGATTCACTGATTTTTAAAGTCTGGATGAGAAGTTAAAGAGAAGGGAGAAATGTTTCAACATTAGATAGAAAAAGTAAAAAAAATCAGACATGATAAAGGTTTGTTTTGTTTCAAAGAGGAGTGAAAAAATCTGATCTGAGTAGTTTTCTCTCCACAAAAAACACTGAGGCCAAAATCTGTGGAAAATTAGCATCACCGTCTTTACATTAAAGAAAAATAAATCAGATTTCAAAACATTTTCTGCTTGAAAAATACATTTTGAAGACAAAGAATCCAAACTTTGTGATGAAGCAGAAAATCAGGACAAGAAAAAATATGAAAAATATAGAGTTTAAATGAAAGTGAAGGGATCAGGAAAACTGTTTTAGAGGAAAAAATTGTTTTCAGAATCTGGCTTGAGTGTCACTTTATTTGTTTTTCTTTGACCAAATTAAATCCGACTTTATTTTCTTTGGGGTTTACTCTTTCAAAATCCAGAATAAAATCCAATAATCTTGAAGTCGTACAAGTGTTTTAGAGCTCGCTGATACTCTTTTTTTGCTCAGACTGTTGACTCTAAATTTTCATTTCTGCATCCATATTTTGAGTAACATGACAAATTTATCCTTTAAATCCCCAAAATTTTTAGTGTCTTTGATGTGGCCGTGATCTTTAAGAGCTCATAAATCCCAGAGAGAAAACTACTTGGATCAGATTTTTACTTTAAACCAGTGTTTTCCTTCTTTATGTGTCTCATTTGTTTGTTTTCAAATCTCGTAGCTCGTAAAAGTTGAGGTTCCTCTCGCTTGCTCTTCATCTGCATATTCTGATTTTAACACCAAGAAGTTGTTTAATAGAAATGAGTAATCGGCCTGTTGCTAAGTGACATGTTCGCTGACTTGTGCGGTTTCTTCAAGGTTGAAAAGTTTAATTTGCTACTGTAAATGTCTCAAAGTTTCACATTAAAGTCTTCAAACTGTTGTTGCTGTAAATCAGCCTGAAAAACAAATCCACTTCACTGTCACACTTCAGAAATCTGAATTGATGTTTTCCTGCATAGCGACTAAAAACTGATGCTTCCAGCTTTGTTTCACGTCCTTAAAATTATATTTATATAACAATGAAAATCTTGCATCATATTTACTTTTCCAAACAAAGCAGTGTGCAGATGTAACACAACTTAAATGCTGATTTCTCTGCTGCATTAATCCAGTGTGTTCTTATGAGCTTTTTCTGTTTATATGATCTTTTCTAGTGTGTGAACCTCACGTTGAAAGTCCCGGTATGAAAACTTCCTCAGTCTGCAGGTTTTTTTCAGGCACAAAGAGCTCAAAATGTTCGACTGCTACATTTATCGGGACGGCCACACACAGATTTTACAGATATTTTGTGCAGGAGCGTCTGGAGTGTGTGAAGCAACGATTGCAGACAAAAGAATCAGAATATTCTCAGGATCAGTGCAGAGCAGAAAGAAGAGAGAGAGATTCAGACACTGTTTCTAGTTGCGAGTTATGATTCACTTCAAGAGGTTTGAAAAATACTTGAACATTTATCAAGATCATTTCCTCTTTTTGTTTCAGCCCTGTCTCAGAGTGGGAGGTAAAAAAAAACAAAGACACAATCAAAACTGTCCCAAATAAAAAAAAAAAAGATCCAATCAGCAGTTTGAAGGCAAACAAATGTGATGTCAAAGAAAAGCAACAGTCTGTGTAGAAAACGTCCTCACCTGCTGTAAACCCAACACACCTGATCATCCTCTATGCTTCTCCCTGCGGCAGCGTCAGAACTGTTACCTGCCTCTGTGTGTGTGTGTGTGTGTGTGTGTGTGTGTGTGTGTATTCAACAGTTTTTAAGCTGAAAGTCAAGAGCCAGCCAGAGCTGAGCTTGGCACTGGTTAAAGTTCTTCAGTAAAGCGGGCGATGGAGGTTTTTCGCCCGGCGTGGCGCTCACAGCTCTCTTCCTCCTCCCGCTCTTTCGGGCGGATGAAGATCTGTCGCCGCGGCGTCAGGCGCCCGTCACTCGTCCGAGCCGGCCGAGCGCTTCTGGCTTCTTTTGCGTGGAGATCTTTTTGGAGATGCCTTGTCTGGAAGAGTAAACAAAGACTGTGACGGATGGATTCAAAGAAACAGCTGATCAAAAAGAATTGCACAAGTTTGGTTTCCTTCTTTGGGCCAAAAGAGAAAAAATCTGCTACAACCACAACTTTTAGACGTCATGTTGACTTCATAAAAACTTTAGATGCTGGCAACACAAAAAAACAGTAAAATGTTGTGTAAAAATCAAACTAATGAGATGAATTATGAACAGGTTAGTCACATGACTGGGACGCAGAAAATAGTTCAAAAACCACAGAATAATGATCCTTTAATTAGTGGATTTCATTATCTACAGGTCAGAAAATAATTAAAAGATTCACAAAATCACTGTACAAAAAGGGCAGAGGGAGCACTGCATTAAAAACAGACACGACTCTGTAGTGGAGGTCACCGTATGGGCTCAAGATCACATCTCTGCAGGTTCACACTGCAGCATACAAAGAGGGAAACATGATCCGGAGACTTTTCTATGTTCGAGACATTTTTGGACAGGCTGAGCAGAAGTGGGCTGATGAATCAGAACCTGACTTCTTTTTGGAAATCACGGATGTTTTTGGATGCTTTTTTGAAACTGGTGCTTCAAATGAGTCGAAATGACCGTATGGTACAAAGTGTTGCTGCACCTTAAAGGGACTGTGAGGACTTTCTGGATTCATACCGGCAATAAACACTCGGCTTCCTATAACCCCTTCCTCCCTGTCTCCTGTCGCAATGAATAAAAAAGTTAATATGGATCAGATCTTTTTATATCTACTTTTCTTTTTTCAAGATAATTTTTCACCATATACAACGTGACAAAATTATGTATTTATCAACAGTTATGTAGCGCTGTTGTTTGAAACGTGGCAACAAGCAAACTTTGGTAGTTTTTACTGTTTTTCAGGAGTAACATGTAGCGCTACTCACAGCTCGGTGCTCTGAGACATGTCTGTAACTTTAGTGAATCCTGGTTGTGTCCTACCAGTGCTCATCTACCAACTCCAACCTCACCAAGCAGAGCAAACGTAACCTGGCTCTTCATTTTATTGATAGACTCTCAGGTTTGAACAGATCACTGCAGAATAACATTCGCATAAACAGCTTAGCCTGTGTTTTAGCCTTTAGCCTGTGCTCTAACACTCTCCTGTTTAGCTTTCTTTTACTCCTCTGTCCCTTTTCTGTCAGACAGTTCTGCTCCTGTTTCCACTTTTACTACTATATAAATCACAGAAGTCGTTTTAAGCAGAGAAAAACACAGATCTCACTCTTCTCACTGCTAAACTTTGTGTTATCGCAGCGACTTCGACATGCTGTAAATCAACCTGGTGCTTTTCCATTAACAACCCCCTTCTTCTTTTTTAAATTTTCTTTCCCTCTTTTTTCTTTCTAATTCGATTATTACTTTCTCTTTCCTCATTTAAAGTCAATGTGTTATTTGTTTATTGTTTGGGTGGGATTTTATTTATTCATTTGTTTATTCTTTATGTCTTTCTCTAAATCTTAGGAGTGGGTGAGTACGTATGAACATATTGCGCGTAAATTCATAATGACTTATATAAAATCTTGGTTACTTCTGTTCAATTCTGTGCCAAAAAATAATAATAATAAAAAATATGTTGGGGAAAAAAAATCAATCTGGTGCTGCAAGACCCAATCGAGAAGGTAAGAAATAGCCTTTAGGAATAACTTATTGTGGTGATAAAGACAAACAATTAACAAATAAATCTCATACCATCCCGGTATATTTCAGCGAATCACAGTACAGTTCATTGGTCACACTTTGAAAACCATCAGAAATGACTTTCACTTCACCCCTGGCCTTAAAGGGATACTGACGTAAATGATGCTTCTTATCTAAATGAGATGAAAGAATCAGATGGAGGATTTTGATCTCCAATGAGAAGGATGGGACTGTCATTTTTTTTTTGTTTACACCTTTACCTCAACTTTTAAATCCAGGGAGCTCATGTGCACAGATTTCATAAGATTCACACACGTCAGAAAAGAAACACATCACCAACACACACACAAAAAGACACACAGCTGAAGCAGACCTCACCTCTGCGACTCTGCACTGAAGATGCAGGAAAACATGACAGCGAGGAAGGCAGAGAGGGAAGAGAAGAGAAGAGAGTGAGCGTCATGCACAGTGGAGGTTAAAGTTAAACCAGGAACAGGTGAAGCAGGAAGAGATCAGCCGATCCAGAGAGACGACAAACGACCAGAGACGAGCTGAGAGCTGACGAAAAAACTGTTTATCTCAGGGTCTAAACATGAAATCTGTAAAGACTGAAGATTATTTCTTTAAAATTAAAACTCTGACGACATTTTTCAATGAGGTTTGCTTTAAATCTGACTGGACCAAACTCTAAGAAACATCCAAACAGGGATTTGTCTGAAGTTGGAGTAAATATTTATGAATCCTTTACAACAGTGAAAGCTGATTTTCTTTGTACATAAAGGATGAAAACTCAAATTTTTGATAACTGGTTCAAACTTTGGTGGATTTTCTCCTACGACAGAAACAAAAAGACAAGTACGAGCTACAGATTCTACTGAAGGAAACACAGCAGGTGCAGAAACTAGTCAGCGTGTGCTCTGTTAGAAAAACAGATGCAGAAACAAAAGCAGACAAGTTCAGGCACGTGTGTGTGTGTGTGTGTATGTGTGTGTGTGAGATGTATACGTACTGATCTGGTTGAGTGTTTCCTGTGGGATCCAGCTCAAGTCGACGTCGTTGTGGCTTGCGGTTCCCATTTCCACTTTTGGAGCTGGACGCCTCCTCTGCACACACAAACACAAACACAAATCAAAACTGAGTGTGTGAAATCAGAGCTGCAGATACAGGAGCATTAACCAGAAAGTTTACTTTTGATCTGTGAAGGGAAAACTAGTTAAAACCAATGACTGTATATAGAATGGACAGCGTGCTTCCGCCTGTCACCGTTCTACGTTTTTGAAGCCAAAAAACCCCGTTTCTCTAGCCGCCATTGTGCAGCCAGAGTCTGCGCAGTAGAGAATTTCCGGTGGAGCCAAGTAAAAAAGAGAAATAAAAATATTTATTTCTTCTTCTTCAGAAGGTTTAGTCTCCTTTTGGCTCTTTCCCGAAGTTTCTTATATCCCGGTAAAAACTACTCACGAACGGCAGCTGTCAACTATCGTAAAACGAAACTTATATCACGGTTTTTAACGTCCAATAACTAATGAGAAACCAACTTCTCAGAAAAAAAAACACCTGAACACCATGCAGTCAGATGACATCGTCATACCACCTTAGCATAAAGATGAGAGAAACGTTTCTACGAGGTATCGTAACTTTTTAAAGTTTTCCCAGCTCATATCTGGAATACATGGGGAGGCGGGGCTTATGACCTATACTGCAGCCAGACACCAGGGGGCGGGGCATCTGCTGGAGGCTTCAGTTTGAGCCCAACGTCGTTACGTCCACTCATTATACAGTCTATGGTTAAAACATTTACAGCTGTTGAAGGACAAACTATTTCAGAGAGAAAAAGATGTGAACAATCTCATCATCATAATGTGATTATAATCAAAAAATCTTGACCGATGCTCCTAATCTTCTTCTTCTGCTCCTCTTTCCGGCTGAATAAACCTGTCAAATCTCATCTTTGTCTCACCTTTCTGGACTCCAACAGCTGATGAAGACCGACAACGACCAGCAGCCCGAGACCGGACAGGAAGACGTACATGAAGATCCTGAGAGAGAGAGAAACAGAAATGAATTAAAGCCGCAAGCGGCGATACACGGGCCCTCGCTCACGTGCGCTTGTCCGAGCATTCGCTCGGACAACCGCACGAGAGCGACTTCCCGCTCCTCGCCGCTTGCGGCTTTAATTTTAAAAAGCGTCGACCTGTGTGCATGTCTGAAAATGCTGCAATCGTTCTCAGTCAGCCACATGGGAGCGAGGGCCGTTCTTTCCTGCATGTGGCTCTACTTTTAAATACATTTACTTCTGTGTCGAATTTTAACATTTTATTGCTTTTATAGTGAAGATTTTTGTGGCTGTGGAATGACCTTGATCCATGTGAAATAAAGAAAAATGGCTCCTTAAAGGTTGCAGACCCCTGCTCATGTGTTTCAGGGTTCAGCTGAAATAGAATAATGACAACATGCAGAGAGCTGCATGGCCACAGCACATTCCTCTGTCTGCTCTCATGTTTCTTCAAGAAGCCTCCCTGTGCACTGAAAATAGGTCACACAGCAAAAATGGTCATTTGGCTCCATCTGGTGGCCAAACTCACACAGNAATAACTTTTAATCGTCACTGTGTGTAGTATACACATGAGAAATTTGAAGCTGATCCGACAAAAACCCTAGGACAAGTTCGTTCAAATACGTACCCTAAAAATCGTCAAATTCAGATTTTGGGGACAAATTTCCGAACTTGCTGTGCAAAATTCAGAGTTTGCCCAAGAGAATTTTTTGAAGGTCGAGGCATGATTGAGGTAGCCAAAAAATTTCAGACTTGTACGTGAAAGTAGGCGGCGGGGCTATCGTTTTAAGCTAATGCTAAATGCTAGCAACATGTTAGCATTTTTTGAGTGGCAAAATCATAAATTTTTCGCACTTGTCTGGGGGGGTAGGACATGGAGCCGAGCTCTTTATCTCAAGCGAAAGGGGCGAAAATTGGGTTTAAAGGCGCGGAAACAAACAATAATTAAAATTAAAGCTGCCAAGCAGCGATAAACGGGACCGAGCGAATTGGTCATTCGAGGCACACGTGGGGTTATGGCACGTTGGTCATTCGAGGCCCCTGTGGGGTTCAGAGCACATGGACACTACAAGCCTGCAGAAGGCACCCTTAGTGTAAGTTGGGCCTGTAGAAGCAGCCAAATGACCATATTTGCTGGAGCCAAATAGTCATTTTTGCAGTGTGTGAGTTTGAGTGGACAATGAATTTAGGAGTAAATGCGTGTAAAATAGGTGACAACTTCACAACACAGGGTTAACACAGAGGAGTTAGAGATTAACTTTGGCCACTTGATGGAGCCCAATAACCACATTTGAGAGGAGCCAAATGCTCAGTTATGCATGGTGATGATTTGATTAGCCAAAAAAGTGGAAAAAAATGTTGGTAAAGGTCAAAACACTAAGAGTGTAATCCTGTAAATTTGAGGGTGTGTCCAGGGATGTATCTTGACAGTTTGAATGACATTTGAATGACATGAGGCCAAAAATCAGGGACTTATAGGGACCAGTTCATTCATGAAGCAAGTTTAGAGTTTGACAGTAACCCAGGTGGAAATTCTTGTAAATAGGAGGTTGCCCTTAGAAATGGTGGTTGCTGAAGATGTTTTTGATGTTTCTGTGCAGTTGTTTTGAAAAATAGAATAAAGGGGGAGGAGGTATTACTCACAGAGTAAAACCTTGAATTTCCTGTCACCAATAGGAGGCGCCTTATTTTTTCGTGAATGAAAGTCATATAGATGCATTCAGGCTTGGACATTGAACATTTGTGTGTGTTTTGGTCTGACTTTTTATAAGAATGTTATTATTAAGGAATTGTGTTTCTATAGTAATGGTCAACTATGTGTAGTTTCGGTGTTTTCCAGTAGGGGGCGCTGTACATTGACACGTACATAGACTCAGGCTGTGACAGCGAACATACGTGTGCAGTTTGGTCCGGATCTGACTTTGCGAGCCAGAGATATAGAGGTTAGATTTTTACGTTTTTTACCAGTTTAAACTAGCGGCAAACACCGGTGCGGGAAGGTCAGTCCTTTTTAAGTTTTTATGGAAACCAAGTATACTCATAGAACATGTGTGTACACGTCAAACCTCTACTAGCCTTGTTTTTGTATCCTCAATAATCGTCTTAATCGATGGTACAATCTTGTCCTTCATCTTCAAACAGCATGTTAAGGCTTCTCGCGAAACTTTTTTTGGTATAAAGTTTTATATTTTCTGATAGGTCTTTGCATGTAGAATGGGCATGAGAATTTTCACGCCAATCGGAGTTTGTTTAAAATTTAGCGAGGCACTTTTTTTTGCGCTAGCTACGACTGAATCTTGGGGTTCGGCAGGAACTTTCACGGGAAATTGGCCACCTACCAGCGGTGC
>RPOG01004247.1:4206-47907 GCA_008086565.1 Thalassoma bifasciatum
CGGAGGAAAACGAAGGAGCTGCTTCCTGACATCAACTCTTCCCTGGATCCAGTGAGATCACTTTAATTTTTGATTTTTGGGCCTGGTATACCAGAGATTTTTTGTTGATCAATCATTCTTCTTTGAACTGGTTTTCCTTTTTGGTTCCCTGTGGATTAATGGACTGATTGGTGCTTAAAGACTCTCGTGGCAGACAGATCTCTCCTGCGCAGACGAACTTTGATTTAATTTAAAAGACTCTTTAAACCGAACTATCTTTGCTGTTAACTTCTTTTTCGTTTAAAAAGGACTTTAAACCTATTTAGGAATCATGAAGGTGCATTTTAGGGCTGTATTTTGTGTTCATTCAGTCTGGTTCTGTGCCGTTGGGTTTAAATGTCATTTAAAATCCGTCGCTGACTTGTTCGTTTGCCTCTTATAAGTGATTTGTACAGAGTCAGAGGCTGCGGAGACGACATTCTCTGACCAATGAGTGACCAGCAGTCCGTCGTCACCTTTTAGTACTGGCTCAGCTCGCTTGGAACCAGGGTAGAGCAGGTACTAAAAACTGGCGTCTGACACGTAGTACCGCGCTAGTGGAAACGCAACACAAACCGAGTAGAGGCGAGTAGAGAATGGGCCAAGACGAGTCAGTGGAAAAGAGCTATAAGGCTCCCAGCTCCACAAACCCTCTCCACTTTGATTGTCCAGACCTCTGAGGGTCGGTCAGGGGCCTCGTGGGATCAAGTGAATGTCTGGTGCTATTTTTAGACCAGACTGTGAGAGACAGCTTTCATGAGGCATTTTGGGGCAGAACTGTGGGGAGGCCTTGGTGTTTGAGGTCCACTCCTCCAATGTGTCACAACCCAGTACAGAGATCTGAATTGGATGACCTCATCATTTCAACAAGTCTCATGAAGAGCGTGTGCTATTTTCAGAACAAAAGAACAAATTTCCTCTGATCAGTTTACAGAGAAATTTGTAAATTTCTACAATGTGGATCTGTAGAAGTTTAAAACTTTGCTTATTTAGTCTGAAAATCCAGAATTACAACTATATATCAAAGTTTTGGATATGCAAATATAAGCAAAATATTCAGTTTTTTTAGGTTACTTTCAGTCATTTGTAATACAGTGGATTTACTGAACATTTGTCACAAAATGAGTCAAACTTATTGTTCAATGTTGGCACAAAGAATTATTACTCAACCCTCCATCAAAAAGCAGTGATGTCATTCTGACCTTCGAATGAAATTCTTCAGGTGATCTTGATTTGTTCTTTTTGCCTTTGCTTGCTTCTTTTTTCAAAACAGAGCTGTCTTCGTCTCTCAAACTTTTCTACTGAGGCGGTAAAATAATTTTTCAACTGTCGGGCACAACAAGAAAATTAGACCAATGTTGTGATGAATGGAAATTATTTTTTCAGGTGTGTTTTGGAAAATCGTCGACAATTATGTAAAGTGTTTGTAATTTGAGCATCCAAACAACTGGCGTGGTTCCTCACTAAGAAATATTCAGACTCTGACACAATATGTGAAAAGTGTTGGCTGCCCAGTGTTTGCATAATCCTGTTTAAATCAACCAAATATAGAAAGTATTGAATCAGAGCCTTTATTCTGAGGGGGGAGAATCGTAAAGCAGCAGTCTATAGGATCTCCATGTTTTAGCATTATAATCTTGTACTATGTGAGAGTTGAAATATGAATAAAACATGAAGGAGCAACAGCACTCTGCCCGCACAAGAGTTTAAACATCTGAGCTCAAATTGATCTTGAATCAAAACGGTGCAAAGAGCAGAGGTTTATGTAAGGAAGAGAAAACATCCAGAGACATTTAAAGACCTGGTGACGAAATCAGCTGTATTGTATGAGTGCATCTTGGGAGAATGTCTGTTTTGTGTCATTCAAAAAAAAATTCATATGATTTAGATTAAAAAAGGTTTTAAATAAAGCATATAATGTTCTGTGATAGTTACTCAATACTTGACTTTGGCTCCTTTTGCATGAATAACTGTATTGATGTCACACATTGACTGTATATAGAATGGACAGCGTGCTTCCGCCTGTCACCGGTCTACGTTTTTGAAGCCAAAAACCCCGTTTCTCTAGCCGCCATTGTGCAGCCAGAGTCTGCGCAGTAGAGAATTTCCGGTGGAGCCAAGTTAAAAAGAGAAATAAAAATATTTATTTCTTCTTCTTCAGAAGGTTCAATCTCCTTTTGGCTCTTTCCTGAAGTTTCTTTTATCTCCGGTAACAACTACTCACTTATAGCAGCTGTCAACTATCATAAAACGAAACTTATATCGCAGTTTTAACGTCCAATAACTAATGAGAAACTAACTTCTCAGAAAAAAAAACACCCGAACACCATGCAGCCAAATGACATCATCATACCACCTTAGCGTAAAGATGAGAGAAATGTTTCTACGAGGTATCGTAATTTTTTAAAGTTTTCCCGGCTCATATCTGGAATACATGGGGAGGCGGGGCTTATGACCTATACTGCAGCCAGACACCAGGGGGCGGGGCTTATGACCTATACTGCAGCCAGACACCAGGGGGCGGGGCAACTGCTGGAGGCTTCAGTTTGAGCCAAACGTCGTTACGTCCACTCATTATACAGTCTATGATGTCACATGGCACAGAGGAAATTGGTCCTGGCTCTGCTGAGGTGTCGTTGAAACTGAAGGTGATTTGACCTGTGTTAAATGTTACCGGTGTCTGTTACTGGATCTGCTTTCTCTCATTTTCCTCTTTACAACACCTCATGGATTCCCAGTGCTGACCAATCAAGCTCAGAAATATAATGGAACCATGAAAAGTACCAGCTTTTGGTTCTCTGTAGAAAACACAGACTGCTTTCACACTGGCATGGTTTGATGCCGGTTACTAGGGCTGAACGATTTATCTTTTTCTGATCGAAATCAGAATTTCAGAAATCGTGATCATGTGACCGCCAAAGCTGCAATTGTTTATGCTCCTGACTGACCCAGGATCAGCTGTCACTTGTTTTACACACACATCCTTTGAGTGTAAGACTGTTAATAAAGATCCTTTTTTTCTTTGAGATTGTTCAATTTTATCTCAATGTATTTTTTGATTATTGCTTTTTGAACTTAGTCTTTTTTAAATTGTTTTGTATTTTATCTTTTTTCACTTAACACAATAAAGGATATTTTGCACTACATAATTTTTTTAAGTTAAGAGTCAAAGATGTCTCTTTTTGTTTTTCGGTCGTTATAACTCCAAAAACAGCAAAAAAAATCTTCGCACATCTACGTCTCAGGCAGGTGCGTCGGACAAAGATATTAATTCCAAAATGACAAAAGAAGGATTCCTGCACACTGGCTAAACTTCCAAAGAAATTTATTGCAACGTTTCAGTCACAGACCTTTTTCATGAAACAAAAAATGGTCGTCATAACTAAAAATATGATTAAAAAGACCAGTTTAGACATAAAAGAATTGTACTTTAAGGTCAAAAATTCAACTTTACATCTCAAAACCTTTTTTTTTTTCTCAAAATTTTGCCTTTTATTTAATAATGTTGTCTTTATTTCTCATAATTTTGGCTTAGAATCTTGACTTCTTATATCAAAATTTTAACTTTTTCTTTTCAAATATTGCCTTTATATCAAAATATTGATGTTTTATCTGAAAATTTTTGACTTTTATCTTTATCTCAAAATTTTGATCTTAAATGTGAAAGTTTAGACTTTTTTTCACATGATGTTGAATTGATTTCTTAGAATTTGGACTCTTATCTCAAAATTTAGACTTTTTTTCTCAGAATTTTGTCTTTACTTCTCAAAATTGCCACTTTCTATCTGAAAATATTGACCTTTTCTCTTAAAGTTGGAAACAATTCTTACCTTCAGTTTTCATCCTTATATTAGAGTAAAAGCTTTTGATGGTTTTATGTAATTTTCTGTCAAGTTTGTAAATGTTTCTGTACATTGTGAAAACTTCACTGAAGCTTGATTTGAAGAAAACCATAAATTGAATTGAAATCGCAACATCTGCCAGAAAAATCGCACTTGGATCTTTTTCTGAAACTGTTCAGCCCTAGACAGAAGGCACCATACGTGTCTGAATTTGTATGTAACATTGAGCAAATTCTCACTGGGTCTTAACTGCCCCAATGGAACGAGAGTTTGGGCTTGTGGGACACAGAAGCTGCTGCTCTGCCTCCATCTTTGCTCTGATTTGATTACGTTTTTCTAACAGGTTTGCACAAGCAATGAGCGTGTTGAGGCAGTGATACACATGTGAGTCTGTGGCATGAGGTGACGGTTTTGTCACTAGAGTCGTGAAGGTTTCCACTTTCAATCTTCCTCAGCTCTGGTGTTGTTTGGTTTCATTTACATTGAAGAGGAGCATGAACAAGCTCTTGTTTGTTTGTTTGTAACGATGCCCTCTTTGCACCAAGCAGTACTGACACATTTTATCTGTATTTGAATAATTGATTTTAGCTATGAAATCATAATGTTGCCCTCTCAGCCTGCTCTTAGACACACACATACAGTGTTTAATCACCGTAGTGACTTCATGTTGTGTCGTCCTGCTGTTGTGTTCATGTTTTATTCCTCATTCCTTCTACACTGAGATGGACCTCTGGGTCTGAAACAAAGTATAAAGTACTCAGAGGATTGATGGGAGCTGAAATCCAGCCAGTCACTAAAGCAATTGTTGCTGCTCACTGAGCTCTCTTCCAGGTGCTGTTAGCATCCTCCAAAGACCCTCCACCTGCTCCCCACCTCTCTCCAGATATGAAGACACACACAGGAAGAAGTGCATGAGCAGGAGAGAGTCAGAGAAGAGAGTGTGTGTCTCTTAAAGAGGGCGAGAGCAAGGAAAGAAAGTGTTGTAGAAGTCTAAAAAAACAGTCTTTTTTATAGATTCAGCCATTAATTACATGTCAGGGAGCATATTGAATTATTAAATACATCCCTGAACCAGAGTTATAGCCCAAAATAATCATGAATATTAATGTGTGTATGTTAGACGGAGGACTGGAAACCACGAGGGACCTGACAGAACCCTTTTTGTAAAAGCATGATGTGGTGTAAATGATCTGTAAAGCACTTTAAATGCTTGATAAAACTGTAGAAAAATGATTTAAAACATAATTTTGCACTGATCTGAGGCCTGATATGCTCCTGAGGTCAGTCAGGCAGAGAACAGTTAACAGCACCATGAGAGGACTCAGAGGAGGCGTATTTAAGGAAAAACCAGGGCTGGGCAATTAATCGCAAATTGGATTAAATCAATATGACCTGCTGCAGTATTCTAGTCCCAGGCAGTGAAATATTTCTATAACTTCAAATATGTCAGAATACAAGTTAACTTTTTGTGTGGTAGAAAGTTTATGTTCAGTGTAACTCAACCCTGCTCAACTAAAAAGACAAACTGTTGAAAACCACCTTTGCAAAAGCATCAATACAAGTGGTAAACATGGGGGAAAAGAGCAAAGAGAAGCAATACAAATGAATAAAATTTAGCCTAAGGTGGCAAAAATTGCAGAAAGCAACAAATATTAGCAAGAAAATTTGAGGAAAACTTGGAGAAAGTAGTCAGAAGGGAGCAAAATGGGTGAAAAAAGTGACAAAAATGGTGGCAATTGGTAAAAAAAAATGGCCAAAGGCAACTAAATTGGCAAGAAGTTGGGATGAAACTAAAGAAAATAATCAGGAGGGGGGGGGGTGGTCCAAAAGGGTAAAGAGGAGTGAAAAGTGATTAAAATGAACACAAAGCAACAAAATAATTGGCTAGATAATTGAATCTTGGAAATCATTGAGTAGGGAGTAAAAATGGTGAAAAAGTGACAAAAAAACAAGTCAAAAGTGGTAAAAGAAAAACGGTGGCAATTGGTAAAAAAAAATGGCCAAAGGAAAATTAAACTGTTTGGATGAAACAAAATTAGACAGAAAGAAGCAAAAAATGGTCCAAAAGTGGCAAAGAAAAAAAGAGTGAAAAGTGGGCAAAAAGAGACGTCATGGGTTGTTGTTGTTAATGTCAATGTTCATTTCCCACAATGTGTTCGTTTAAAAACACAGAAGATTGGGACTTGGAAAGAATCACACACAAAAAATTGCAATACAGGGAAAAAAAACCCCAATTAGATTATTTTTGCAAATAATACCGCAAAAAAAATAGCAGAGCAGGTTTGGAAAGCAAGGGTTTGACAGGAGAAGTCAGATGAGAAACATTAGGAAGAAACATCCAGAAATGAAAGGTGAAATATTACAAGCTGAGGGCCAAAATGACAGAAATCATCTCTCCATGACTCAGTCCTGTGGTTCTCTCTTGGTTCCCTCTCCCACCAGATACTCCACACGTGCTCTCTGTGTTTTTCTTCTGAACGGTGTCTTGAACTCTCGGAGCCAGCGGCTGACTGACTGAAAGAGACAGCTGTGATATAGGTCTGAGATTCCTCTCCATCGAGGAACGTATTGGTATTTACATTATCCTCTTTGGTCGTAATGGACGTGTGTCTGCGTGACAGCTGGGTGATTACTGTACAGCAGGCGCTGATCTACTCTGAGAGGCTGACACTAAAAGCTAACACTTACTGCTGATGATTAACATCACCGAAGACTGAATAAAATATATATCACTGAGCTATAAATCTTCACTGACATGCAACAGAGCTGACTTTAGGGATTACTCAGGCTGTCTCCAGCATCTGGTGGGTTTTTTTTTCTCAATCCATTTAAGCTGCCAACTGTTGGACAGAGCAGAGTCTCTTTAATGGGAGCTCTGGTTTTTCAAAGATGGACTTGTTTAACAGGATTTATTCTTATGTAGAGGTGTGATAACTGCTCCAGCTGAATATAGTAAATCCTTTGGGTAGAAGTGTTTGGGCACTTTAAGTGACTATGAGGCCTTTAAGTTATCCTGAAAAGTCTCGTACCCATAGACTGTATAATGAGTGGACGTAACGACGTTGGGCCCAAACTGAAGCCTCCAGCAGATGCCCCGCCCCCTGGTGTCTGGCTGCAGTATAGGTCATAAGCCCCGCCCCCTGGTGTCTGGCTGCAGTATAGGTCATAAGCCCCGCCTCCCCATGTATTCCAGATATGAGCCGGGAAAACTTAAAAAAATTACGATACCTTGTAGAAACGTTTCTCTCATCTTTACGCTAAGGTAGTATGACGATGTCATCTGGCTGCATGGTGTTCAGGTGGTTTTTTTTCTGAGAAGTTAGTTTCTCATTAGTTATTGAACGTTAAAAATTGCGATATAAGTTTTGTTTTTCGATAGTTGACAGCTGCCGTTCGTGAGTAGTTTTTACCGGGGATATAAGAAACTTAGGGAAAGAGCCAAAAGGAGACTAAACCTTCTGAAGAAGAAGAAATAAATATTTTTATTTTTATTTTTTACTTGGCTCCACCGGAAATTCTCTACTGCGCAGACTCTGGCTGCACAATGGCAGCTAGAGAAACTGGGTTTTTTGGCTTCAAAAACGTAGAACGGTGACAGGCGGAAGCACAGGCGCTGTGCATTCTATAAACATTGCTCGTAATTAGATACAGTCATGGACAAAAGTATTGGCGCCCCTAGAAATTTTCCAGAAAATACACCAATTCTCCCAGAAATTGTTGCAATTACAAATGTTTTTGGTATGAATGTGTTCATTTCCTTGTTTTGCATTGGAAAAACACAAAAAACGGCAGGAAAAAAAAAACTAGAATTGACATAATTTTACTCAAAACACAAAATTGGGCTGGACAAAATTGTTTGCACCCTTTTAGAATTGTGGGTAAATCATTTAATTTCAAGCAGGTGATGCTTGTTTAAAATCAGCTGTGGTGAGTAACAGGTGCTGGTAATATAGAAATCACCTCTGACGCCAGATAGAATGTATAAAAGTTGACTCAACCTTGGTGTTGTGTGTCTTTGTGTGTCACACCAAGAATGGAGAAGAGAAAGAAGAGCTGAGGAGTGTCTGAGGACTTGTGTCAATTTCAGCTTTTTTCTGCCGTTTTTTTGTTTTTCCAATGAAAAACAAGGAAATTAACTCATCCATACCAAAAACATTTGTATTTGCAACAATTTCTGGGAGAATTGGTGCAATTTCTGGAAAAATTCCAGGGTTACTAATACTTTCGTCTATGACTGTACATGTCTGATTATAATCTACATCTTAAAATGAGTTGGCAGCCAAAGTCTCTATGACAACACCACGACTAGAAATGAAGTTTAGCAGTGAGAAGAGAGATCTGTGTTTTTTTTCTGCTGAAAACATTTTTTGTGATTTGTTGATGGTGCAAACAGGAGGACTTTCTAACAGTAATAGGACAGAAGAGCAGCAAGGCAGATGAGCACTGGTAGGACATGACCAGGATTTGCTAAGGCTTGAAATACATTGCATCCATCTATGTTCTGTCTCCACTGCGGTGCCTGCTGACTGTGTTTGTCAACGCACACCGGTTGCTTGTTACGTCCACCAAACAGCAGGGCTGGTAGACAGTAGGTCGAGATTGAGAGGTTCCTGTGATTTCCACTCCATAGATAAGTCTCTCTTCATTCATGTTGGGCTGTAAAACCTTAAACCTGCTGACTCCTGGAGTGTCTTCATTCATTATGTCTATTTACAGCTGTAGTCAAGCTAAATACGATCTCTTATTTTGAAAGTCACAGGCTCTTTTTCAGTGGTTACACAGATGCAGTGTGAGATGACATTGACTTGAGTGAACCCTCTTTGATTTTGTGCCATGATGGAGTGGAGACAGAACGCAGACAGATGCTGTGTATCTTAGCCATAACATATAACATGTTTAAAACACTCCTTTTCAAAAAAAATGAAATAAAAATGGCAGAAGATTTTCATGGGATCTTCACCAGACTTGCTGGATTGATGAGGTCATCACATTAGGATTTCCTAACTGGTTCATGAGAAGTTAAAGCAGCAGCCTTTAATATTGAAGTCCTTGACAGGCCTCCAGAGGGCTGGCCAATCAGAGGGAAGGGTGTTCGTGAAGTGGGGAGCCTTAAAGAGACAGCAGCCAAAAAAAAAAAATTTCAGATAGAGGCTTAAATAAGGGTTTCTGAAACACCTGTGAGAGAACAATAGGGAATTTTGAGCAGTAAATCATGTAATGATACGACAAGGACACCAGAGGGGCAGAGTTATACTAAAAGACAGCACTGTAGCCCCTCTTTAAAAAAGCTGCAGACCAGCAGTTTCCATGTGCTGCAGTTTAAAACAATGTGTTGATGATGTAAGAAGGCTTTGAAGAGAGCAATTTGGAGCAGTTCTTCACTCTTTCAAGCCACCAGACTCTCTTGTTGACATCATACCTTGTAGAACATGGGAGTTGCTGATTTACAGCTAAATCACTTAGCAGGGGTTTCACATTAAAGGAGTAGTGCGTATAAGTAATACACATTCAGCCAAACAGATTGGACGGAAATGGGATACAGAAACTTAAGATATGTTAAAATGAATGTAAAATCACCTTTTTTAAATCTAGTGTTTACTTTTCATTGACTTAGAATAAGCTTCCTACGTTTACATAAAGAGCTGGTCGCACTTAGGAGGCAGCCATCTTGAACCACCATGTTGTCAACAGTTTGTGGACAGACTTTAATTTTCAGGATTTCACTTCAAAGGATTTGAATGCAGCCATCAGAGTCTGCATCATGTCTGCCAGCCGAAGACAAAAACCGGAGCAACTGCCAACATTTCCTCCTCATGAATCATTTAGTCTTTGAGATATGCAAAAAGAAAAAAAAAGTGTGCCAGTTTTAAAAACACTGCTCTCCTCTGTGAGGATTATATGTTAGTGTCTGTATGCAGTCAATCACCCGTGGCTGACATGGTTCCTTTAATTGGTGACATGCTTCATCACCTGCTGACATCCTGCTGAGCCTCTCAGTCATCCTGAATGTGTCTGGATGAAAATGATAGACAGTACAGCAGCAGCAGAAGCAGCTCAATGCCAGATAAACACCAGCTGTGTGTGAAATCAAGCAGTGAGAAAAATCAGCGTTTCCCCAGAACATCATGCTGGATCAGTTTTGGAAGCTTGGAGCCGACGGTTCTGCTGCCTTCTTTTCACCAGTTCAGATGATATGGTGGAGCTTTGTTGGTTAAGAGGATTGATTTTTCCGCCAGCTGCTCACCAAAGAACCGCAGCGATAGTCTGAAGGAGTCGAGAGGAGGGTCATCTTAGATTAGAGTTTCTGATTTTTGGATAAACGGAGGAGGTCAGGAAAAGGACTCACCATCTGCTGCTAAAGCCAGAGAGACAGGACTTAGAGCTGCTCCACAAGACGGTGTCACACACTGCTCTGCTGCTGCTTGAACTGGAGATTTCTTTATTAAAAGTTAAGCCCATCAGCACTATGACTGCACCACAAACAAAGATTACACATTTCATCCTACACTTCCTCTGCCCCTTCAGTATTCCTGCTGTAAAAAAAAGTGGTAGTATGTTTTAATGAGCTGGAGCAGAGAGATCGTGAGTCACAAAGTCTTTTAGAAAGTTGCATCAAAAGAAAATCTCATGTGGATCAGATTTGGAAGATCTTTTTCCAGGGCTCATTTATCTTTTTAAATAAACATCAAATATTGTTTGAGTTATTTTTTGGGCTGAAAAAATGATCATCTCCATGGATGGTGACTGATGTTGCAGTTATTTCCAGGAACCTAGTGAAATACTTTCCACAAGTTCCCAGAGATGCAGGATGTCTCATATTGAATCCAAAGTAGACTGAGATGACTGGAATTCATCATGATAGAACTATACACCTGATCCAAGATATGAGCCACGCATTCTGGAGCTCACGTGACTCCAAATATAATTAGAAAAATCCACATTCAGTGGTTTCTGTGCAGCTGTGGAGCTCTTTCAGGTTCCATCTATTTTCAGCATGTGAAATTTGCAGCATTTTCACACACTGATATAGTATTTAGGCTCAGTTTGCTGTAACTTTGATCTTTGTGAATTAAAGACAGATTGGCTGATAGCAACAGACTCTTTTACTGTCACTCTACTGGGTCCTTAAGGTGCTTTTCAACTTCCCTCAGGCCCCGTTAACACAACAACAGTTTTAGGCTAAGGCCCAATTCCAATTCCTTTCTTAACCCTCAATCTTAACCCTCAAGCTCAACCCTCAATCTTAGTCGCCCTCAAAACCAAGTGTTAAGGTCTATCTTGTGACTTAGAAATGGGACACCCCTTAAATGCAAATGAAATTGTTGTGGACTGTCTGTCAGTTATTCCTTCGGTTAGCGTTATCAAAAAAATATCTGTATAAATAACACAACCACGGACATATTCAGCTGTCACAGCATACCATAGTTTATTGAAAGGTAAACACCAGCTATAACTATCGTTACATAACTCTGCAGCTACAGGAGATGACATTAGCCCGGTCATCTTATACCATTATCAGCACAAGCATGTTATATAGGCTGTTATCTTGATAAAACAATTACATTACCACGGAGAAAAATGATCATTTTGTAACGTTAACTAACTTAAACGATAGCAACATGGCTTATCTGCACTGGACACTATTGACAAAAGATCATAAAATAAAAATAAATGTTCTGCAACGACGAGGTGAATAATCCATAAAATGGGTCCAAACTAAGATAATACAATGGTTTTCGTAATATTTATATCTCCATTAACAAAGAAAATACTTAATTTGTAGCTCGCCTTCTCTGCCGCTTTGGACGCCATGTTTATTTACCGACAATATGCAATGCATTCTGGATGTCCCTTAGTCCCAAGGGTGGTGTCGGAGAATCTCAGTATTGAGGGAGATACAGCCTCAGTCTTACCCCTCAACCTCAACATTCTGAGAATCGGGACAGTACTTACACTTCGCGGGAGTGCGCATTTTGAGATTGAGGGTTAAGACAGGAATTGGAATTCACCCTAAATCACAACAATTTGGGTATCAGCCCCCGTTTACACCGATACAGCATTTTAGCCTACCTGAAACGCAAACTTTTGAAAACGTCCGCCAGAGTGGATTTTTTCTTAAACGCTTTTTCATTGTCTCCTAAGCGCAAAGCTAGTGTTTCAGCTGGAAATGCTGACATCACGTTCAGCTCTACTCAACCTTCAATGTGCCATGCACGAAGCGAACAACAACAATAATAACAACCTACTGTTTTGCGGTTGTGCTGCTGAATCTACTGACTAACTTCTACCAAAATGTGCATTCATTGCACTATTTCTGCAATTGAAAAAGACGTTTTTTAATCAAGATGATCAGCTCACCTCTTCTTCAGTCTCTAAACCACTGTAGTGTACACGGCTCCTACAGTTATACCACCATTTTCAGGCCATCCTCAAGTGCTACTGTGTGTTAAGTCACTCAGCGTTTCCATGTAAATGCAATTTTTTTTTCATTGCTTTTTTTCATTTCCTGCGTTTTATGGTGAAATGCTGTGCAAGGTTATCATGTAAATGGGGCCTCATGGACCAGACAGTTTTTGGGGAATTAGTGCAATTTGACCACCATGACCAGAGCTTAAATTAAGTTACTGGGGTAGTTCAACTTTTGGTGTTTTTCGACCAATTGTTTCCTGGTATGAAATTCCCAGAAATAACATGGTTCCTGTGGCTCATCGTTTGTGGTTCTACTTTGCCTTTGATTATGTAAATCAGATCAGTGACATATGGAGACAAAAAAAAAACTAATTGCAAAACACCACCAGACCAATAGAGGGCAGCAAGACAACAACAAAGGCCACTCAGCAAAAATGACACTATAGAAGGGCAAGATAGGCTGGGATTGTTGTAAGTCTCATGAAGGATAATCAGCCTGTACTGGATTTGGTCGTGATTTATTAAGAAGATAAGCGTGAGTGGAAAATAAAATTAAGCTAGAGGGAGGGCCGGCATTTCCTTTTCAGCAAATGCAGGAGAAGCTCAGTGTTGGAATCCTAAGCCTTCTTGTAACGTTAAGCACTTTCTATCAGCAAATGCTTAATGTTGAAAGGCTAAGCTGCAACCTTTACCTTAACATGTCCAGTGCTTCATTGGAGCAGAGTGACACCCATGAGTCCTGTTTATTAAATCTCGGTCTTCAAAAGACCTTCATCTCCTCCCATGATAACATCATCAGATCGAATCAAATCTCTCAAAACTTGATTTTCCACAAACCTTTACAAAAGGAGCACACTCAGCATTTCAGCATAACTGGGATGTATTCCTGAAGACTTTTTCAGTGTTTGAACAGCTGTTGTAAACTGGATATCCACTGACTTGTTCAGCTGAAAGTCTCCTGTTTACAGGGTCACTGTTTAAACTGGAACACCAGGAGCTGACAGAGACAGTCACACTATCAGGCTCAAAGAAGAAGATTGTTTAGGAGTTATTAAACCAAGTCAATCACAGCTGGAGGTCATCTTATTGTGTACAGAGGGGGAAATAAAAACACTGTTGCTGCTTCGCCAATCAGAAACATTCAGCTTGCAGGCCCAACCCCCAAAGTTCCTAGACCTCTGGGAAGTACAGGCACACAGTGGACATGACTGATCCTAATGGGAAACCCACACATGACGTATCACAGCCTGTTATTAATACTTACTTTCTCTCTGTTCTACAGGCAGAGGCCTCTCCAGCACCAGAAGACAGACCCCTCCCCCCCGCAGCCCCGATCACCGGCCGCCCCCTGAGCCCCAGGCAGCGTCGAGCCCAGAACCAGCAGGGCCAGAGAGGCAGAGAGCCAGCCAGCAGACCGGCCTTCGCTCAGGCCCCTGGACAGCAGCAGGAGGAGGAGAGCCGCACAGGGTCGGCGGTCCTCATCGTGCTCCTCACTCTGGCTCTGGCTGCTCTCATCTTCCGCAGGATCTACCTGGCTCAAGAATTCAAATTTGACTTTGAGCTGTGACCAACCCGGCCCTCGCATCCCTTCTCTCTCTCTCCTCCAATCCTCCTGCTTCTCCGGGACAGAACTGTGAGCAGGGCCGAGGCGGCAGCTTACACAGAGTCTCCTCCCTCTGCGCTCTGATGGGCTGAGGTTCAGGGTCCTCTGAGGGGAGCTCTCATTCCTGCGGAGGGGGCGCTTTAATCACCACAACACCTCCTGGGTGTCTTTTTCATCTGTGTCCATTTTACTCTCGTGTTGTCACTTTTAAATCCAGAAAGTTCATCTTTCACACCTGTGTCTCGTGTCCTTTGTCTGTCCCAGAGCTACAGCCTGATCCCATTGTTTAATCAAAGATGATGTGTAACCTGTTGTTGAACAGTAGGAGGGTTTGTTTAATGGTAATTATTCAATTTAAAAGCTTTATGTCAGTTTATTCACATTTTTGGTGTTCCATTTAACAACAACCAAAGTGCTCAGCGTCCACTTCTACAGGTGTGTTTGGTACGATACTCAAAAGGGAAAATGTGAATAAAAAACAGGTACAGAAAGTTTTAGAATTGCCCCAGGAGCTTTTCTCAGCCTGCAGCAGAAAAACAAGCTGTGACCACATCACCATCCTCAGAGGAAACAAAGCAAACTCTTGATTTTGTCACTGACAGGCTCAGAATTTTGGATTTTGTGTCAAATAATTATGACTTCAAATCTAAAGTTTCTTTCAAACTACCAGGAGTTACTGTTCTACCTCCTCCCCCAATCAGTTTGTTCATTCTTTTTAATTTTCAACTTTCTTTTGGTATTATAGTGTGATATGAACTAAGTGGACACCTTTAACCAAAACCGATTGATTCACCACAAAATCTGAAGTCTAAGTTAGTGCTTATTTCTTATTTTTAGTGAAATGGTCTTATTAGTCGTAAAGGTAGAGTCTGCAGGAATTTTCATTATGTTTGTAAACACAGCATCCAAACTGGGCTCCTCCTCCGTGGCTCGGTGCCGCAGCAGCACATGCCCACTGCCTCTGAATGTAGCTCGTAGCCCACCGACAGCATCAAGTTTCTCAGTGGGAGAGACTCAAGAGCCGTACACCTGACTTTCTGCAGATAAATGAGATATCCTGCAAGTATTGTATCGTTCTTTTTCTGTGTTACAGGCTCCCACTTGCTATCATCAACACGTAAAGCCACATTTGTTCCTGTTAAAATTGACATTTTATATTTTTTAGGAAAATCCTGCAGACCCTACCTTTAATATAAGCCACATTCAACTGACAAGTCCATAAAAATGTCTCATTTCAAGAAGTTAAAAGACAAAAGTAATGCTGAATTGCTTTTTAAGAGTAAAAAAATCTGACAGTGAGGTGAAATAAAATCTTGTACCTGTTAACTTCTTGGCATTACTCTGATGACGAGGAACTAAAAAGAGGAGTTCCCAGACTCAAGTTTTTCACTCTTTACGAGAAATTCAAGAGTCTTTTCTTCTAATTCTTTTCACTCATTGGCTGCCAGTTGTTTTAGAGCATTCTGATGGATCTTCCAAGACCCACAGAATATTGTTTTATTGCTATGATTCGATCAAAACTACCAAAAGAAAGAGTAGACTCTTCTTTCAACAGAAAAAAGTTTGTTTTCACTTTTTACAATTCTTTAGTAATTGGGAGTAGAAAACAAGCTTGTTTCACCAAAAGCACCTTTTTTTTTACCAAAAAAAAAAAGAACTAAAAACAACAAGCTTTTTATTTTTCAGCCCTGGTCTCTGAAGCTCCATCATTTGATCCTCTCTATGATCTCTATCATAAGTGTGAGCTGATGTAACTCTTACGACTAGCAACATCTACCATTTTCTCAATGTCGTCTCTTCTCATATTCTTTGCTTATCTCTCGTCCAAGTATGGCACCGCAGCCACATACAGGGCTTGGTTTGTCAGTTCACAAGTGTAAAAGCCTGATAACAGACCATCTCTCTGCCATCACTGAAAAGTATATTTGAGGACAATGGCAGCCAAAGAGTTAACATCTTAAAATAAGACATTCTTCTGGACTTTTCAGGTGAATGTGACTCATATTGAGTCTTAAAAGATATTTTACTAAAAGTGAGACATAAACACATTGTGGTCCAATGTGTCCAAGTTTCTATTCTTGTCTTTATGTTCTATGAAAGGGAGAATTAAACACCTGTTTGTGGTTATGAAAGGATCTTTACTCATCAGGAAGAAGACATTTCTCTGTGTGAATCTTCTTGTCATGTTGTCAGACAACAAAAACAAAAACCTGAGTCTGTGAGTAACAAAAATAAGACTGACTTTTAATGAATAAACTGCCTGCAAGGATTACATTTTCACTGTTGACTGCCTTTTTCAAGGATGTCTGCTCCAGCAATCAACCAGGCAACTAACAACTAACAAGTTTGTAGCTTTTAGACCAGAAATACAACCACATCTCCAAAGCAGCCTGTCTGCGAAATGTTGATCCAAACAGAATTTGATGTTTTGCAAATAATTTCGAGCTTATTTTAAGTGTAAATAGAGGAACACCAACGTGCGAGACGTGAAGCTGAAAATTGTTTTATTGTTTGATGACAAATGTCTGCTCATTTTGAGCTTCCTGTCAACAACATGTTTTTTTAAAGATAAAAGAATTGGTTTGAAAATGAAACTCGACCTGTGAACAACAGAGAGAGCGTCTCAGAGAGCAGACTGTCAGAGCGCCGCTCCCAAAAGTCATGTGAAGGCGGTGTCTCGACTGATCCAGAAGAACAGCGTGAGAGCAGAGGGCTTTGAACTGTTATCACCACAGAAACGTTTACTGGTGAGATCATTTGAAGGATTATTTCCAGCGTAACCGTGTGTCTGGTCTGCAGCAGGTTCAGCCCACAGTCTGTGCTCTGAACACAGCTGTGGCTCTTTACTCTGATAAACACATTCTATTTATTCTAAGTCTATTCTTCTATGGACACTCCATTCCCTCTGGTTTGTGTCCACCCCCCTCGCTCTGTTTAATGTTGCACACGTCCTGTCTCTGTGCATTAGTCCCTTGTTTGTCTCACATTTTCTGTAGCCATATTCAAACATTCATTTCCCCTGTATAAACAGAGCCACACACTGTCTGCCGTTTGGCCTCTTTGTTACACTTTGAGGAGGCTTTATCGCTCTGATGAGACTCAGAGAAGCTGGGAAACAATTTACATTCACTCTTTGCACATCGTAGCTGACGGCTCTTTGACATGTACAGAACTCAGCCGTGTAGAGAAATATCTCTGAGTTTCTCGTAGCAGTCAACTTGTTGAGAGGAACAAATCTATCTCTGTAGTTTTTCTTCTTTAAGAGCAACAAACCGTGTCCAGGTTTTACCTGAAGGCAGCAGAGATTCCTTGTGACTTCACCCAGAATCTCACCCTATCTGTCTCTACAGTTATTCTGCTCAAGGCTGGTGTACAGAGATATACACAGTGAATAAATCACCTGAATGAAAGCTTGTGTGCCTCCTGTCTGACTTAATGTTTCTCTGTTTCATCCTTCAAACAGAAATTACAAGTGGCCTTTTCTACAAAAAAAAGTATTCTGCTTTTATTTGGCTCTATTCTGTCCCTCTGGTGTCCCAGTCACAGCTTTGTGTGATATAAAGCACAAAATATTCTCTATTTTCTCTCACTGGTGTTAATGGAAACCCTTATTTCACCTTCTGTTTGAAACATTTTGTCGTAGGTGCTGTCCCTTTAAGACCCTCTGCTCCACAAACCACCTTCCCACTGATTGGTCAAACTTCTTAACTATGATGTTTTAGGTCCACTGCTTCAACATGTCATGAACCAATTAGAAGATCCTTATGTGATGACCTCATTATTTCAGCAAGTCTCGTTGAAGCTCTTGTGCTCTAAAACATTTTTATACTTAAAATAATGAGAAGAATTTAAAGCTTTGAAATTAAGTCAAACAAACCTTGAATAATTAGATAATCGGACCACATCTCATTGAACAAAGTTGCACCGATTCTGACCATTCAAAAAGTAAAATGTTAAGACTGATGAGGAATGGTGTGCTTGGAGTGGATTTGTCCATGACTTTTGTGCTTTTTAAAATATTTTGATTTTCTGAACATTTTGGCCCATTAAAATGAATGGAGAATGAATGAACAGAGTCAAAGGCTGTCCAAAGCTATTAGTTTAGGTGTGCGTTTTCGACACAGGTGTTTCTCCGTAGACCTCCTGCTTGTTGTTTTCATTCAAATTCACTGTAGCTGAAAATGATTCATGTTTAAATGGGGCTCAGCATTTCAACACTGAGCTTTTCCTGCATAGAAAAAGCAAGTGTTGCAATGCGATGCTCAGCATTTCAACATCCTGCATTAGCTGAAAGGGAGAATGCAGGGCCCCCTCTAGTATTTTAATTATGTCTGGAAGAAAGGATTAAGTAGATTTTCTACAACTTGAGTAAATTTTACTGAAATACCTCACAGTCAAACAGGATGCAATTTTGAAAAAACATTTGAACCACACTGCAGTTTTTGGTTTTGGTTTATGTGAGAGATTGATTTTGATTTAAGTCAGTTTGAAACAGGAGTTAAAAATGTAACTGACGGTGTGTTTTCTGTTCCATCACAGCCTTCAGTGAGTGAAGCTGAAGGCTGAGGAGTCCTGAGTGAGACAGATGTGGACATCATTACGTCATAGAAAGGATGCCCTCGCACGTGTCCCTCACTGCATGTAAATAAATGACCCACACTGTAAAAAAAAATACTGAGAAAATGACCGGTCACTTAAAGTGATCAGAGGTCAGTTTTTATGGAACAAAAATATGATTGTGACATGAAATGAAGTCACTTTTTTAAGTCCTCGCTGTTTTACATTGTTAACATAAAGTGGGAACTTCCCTCCTCACTCCGGACTCTTTTCTAGTTGTTGTCCTATTTCTGGAGAAGTGAAGTCAGTCAGAGCTGCAGCAGTGATGTGGGACACCCTGTCGTCTCCCCCCCCTGAGGACAGCCGCCCCCCTCTCCCCCTGCCTCTGCCTCTGATCGGCTCCTCAACAGGGACTTGGTGCGTCTGTGTTTCTTGGTGCGCGCGGCTGCTTTGTGGTGCTGATGCTGCGCGCGCCTCAGCCAGAGAAACCCCCCTCCAGAGTCTGAAGACCAATCAGAGCGCTGATCAGACCTCAGCATCCCGTCTCCCTCCTCTCTCGCGCTCCTCTGTCTCCTGCACCGTCGCCCCCCCCTCCGAACTCCCAGCACTCTCCTCCTGCCGCCTCTGACAGGAAGATGGTACCGCGCACTCAGCGAACCGCACGCGGACCCCAGGCGGCACTTATCGACTTTCTGCGGGACTTTTGAACTCATTATGCCCTGTTACGCCAGGTTCATGCTCCTTCTCCTGTGCCTGGTCCTGATCGGGGAGTGCAGGAAACACAGAAGTAGGAAAAAGCGCTGGTCCGCGCCGGCGGAGACGCACAAACCGGGAACGTAAGTACTAAAAATCTTTGTCCTGCTCTTGTTGAATTCATTCCATCTTCTTTTAATTAATCAAAAACAACAGGAAAACAGATCTCTAGCATCAGAAGTGAGCAAGAATTTTGCGAGAGCTCAAGAATCCACTTCTTCTTCCTCCATCATGAGCTCATTTTTACGCACAGCTCCGCACAGCAGCGAGCCTTATCTCCTCTTTATCTCCAAAAAAATTCAAAATCATTACACTTCCATTCTATTCAGGCTTGGTTCAACCCTTCTCACATCAGAATTCACTCTTATAATTCACTGGTAACATCCTTATTGGTTTATTTTCTGCTCTTTGTTGGTTGATTTGTTGGAGCAGTGAAACTGTGCAGAGCGCCGTCACTGATCCAGCGTCCTTGAGAAACACTTGTTTGTTTACATGAGAGGAGAAAATCCCTCCCTGCAGATAGATACAGCTTGAAGGATGTTATTCCAGGTGACTTCTCTGTGTAGACTCCGCACAGAGAAGCTGCTTTAATCCTGATGTGCGGCTGCTTTTCTTTGCTGAGAGTCATTTTTTCCAAACAGGATCAAACTCTGCAGCTTCAGTTTTAAGACAAAAAGGAAGATTTTTTTCTGGATTTCATTTCTATATTGGACCCCATGGGCTCTTTTTCTTGGTATCTTTCCAACAAGCATATACTTTTTCTTTTCTCACTTTAATTTGACATCTCTCACTCCCTGGAGACTGCTGTGTTCTGACCTTTTCAGTTTGCAAATGAGCAAACGATGCAGAGCTCAGAGATATTCAACCACAGAGTGAAAGTGTAAAAAGAAGAACAGCAAATACACAAGTTCATGTCAGCAAAACTGTGAAGATTGGCTCAGGTTTAATCTGAGCATGAGCTTATTTTCCGTGTTGCTTCCAAGAGGCTCCTTGTGTTGGGTAATTTTGCAAAACATCCATCACCTTTAATCAAAATCACAGCGATGGAAAAATCATCCAACCTGTTCGAAACCACCTGCTCAGTTTTCATCAGGAGGAGCGAAGCCAAACACAACAGACAGGACATTGTTTTAATTAGATCTTACACGCTGAGAAATCAGAGCTTTGCATGTTTTCATTCAGTGACCGTAGCTCTCCTCTCTGCCTTCAGATGCTCAGGACGTCTTCTCATTTGGAGAAAGAAATGTGTGTTTGAGCAGAGATTGATGTGAGCACCTGAGCAGGTGAAAAACAAGAGAGTAAATATTTGAGGTGAAGACAGAATCTGAAAACAGACGAGGAGGCAGAGCGAATCTGAATCTTTGAGGATACATGTCGATCACTCCACAGCAGGATTTATCCACAGTGAATTTACTTTAACATATGAGGAGCTTTGCTTTTTGACACTTTCACTGCATCTTGTGCAATCCAAAGTGTCATTAAAGGGAAATTTCAACATTTAACCCCTCTGGAAGCATCCCTGACGAAGAAGAAGAAGAAGAAGAGGCTCATTTTTATGCCAGACAGAGCGCTCACAGACCAGTTATGTCTCAGTGGGTTATGTTACACTGTCTGTAGCTTTAACCAGTGAGTCAGTGACAGATTGAGTCTGAAGACCAGAAAGTTTCTGACTTTAACTAATGAGCTCAACCTGCTTTGATGCAGGGGTGAGAAGAAGTCAAAGCAGCTAATGATTCACAAGTTTCATAAAAGAACAGTTTAGGGAGCTTTGAAATCTGATTTTGGCGCCAGAAAAAAAAAAAAGAGGTACAAAAGTATTTGAAACGGCTCCATGCAGCAGAAGAACAAGCCACAATGGCTTCAACAAAAGTTACTTTGAGTGTCTGACAGCATCAAAGAAAGAAAGCACCTTCATGTTCCAGACCAGTGATCATCAACTGGCGGCCCGCGGGCCAAATACGGCCCGCAAAACCATCCAGTCAGGCCTGCAACTAATTTCCAAAATTAGTTCACCGTGGTATAAGTGAAGGGAGCCTGACTATTAGAGGCTAAAAATGCCTTCAGTTTTGTAATGACACGGAAAAAAATACAAACAATAAATATCAAATAATTACAACAGAGTATTAGGGCCAAATTAAGAATTATTTTAGGCCGCATTAAGAATTTTTACTTTTACTTTATATTTTGCTATGAGATTAAAGTCGAAATTAATTATTTTACCACAAGATTAAAGTAAAAAATAGTGACATAATTTACTATGAGAATAAAGTCGAAATATTGTCGGGGACAGTCTATGAGGAGTAGTAAATGAAGACCACGGAGCATCCGGCAAATTATACTTTAACTTGGGTTTTACAGACAAGGAGATACTTCAACTTCTAGCACATCAGCATCAGATGATCTTAAGTATTATAACACTGAAAAGATTTCAGATTTGATTGTTTGCTTACTTTCTTTGGATACGACTTTACTTCGACTTTGATTGTGCAGTAAAATAATTAATTTTGACTTTAATCTTGTTGTAAAATATGGAGCAAAAAAATAATAATACTTCTTAATGTGGCCCTAATACTCCGTCATATTGCTATGCCAAAATTTGATTTTTCTTTAATTTTTATTTGAGGGTCCGGCCCCCAGGGTGACTCTCCGGTAAAATTCTTGCCCTCTGATAAATATAGTTGCTGATCCCTGTTCCAGGCGTAATGATCTGAAAGTCCAGCCCCTCCTGTTAACAGAATGGGAATCTCAACACATTTCATCCATTAAGTTTTTCAGCTGTGCTCAACTTTTCTGTGATCATCATCCTTCTTCTCCTCTCAGAACATCTAATCTCTCTCGTGTGTGACTGTGTGTCATCAGCAAACTGACTAATGTGCCTCAAACCTGGAGTTAAGCATACAGGTGCAGTTTACAGCCTCATCACAAACGCTGTCAGAGCTGTTTAGAGTCTGAGGATCAGCACAGAGCTGTGGAGGATCAAAAGTGAGGAAATTTACCACAGAGTTTGATAAAGAGGTGGGAACTTATGGTAGGACAGTCATCATTATGGAAGACCTCAACATAACAATTCTGCCATGGAACGACACAATCAGACCAATTCAACAAGTGACAAAAATTGAAAAAGAAAAAAAGGATTCTGAAATATTTAACTCAGCCAACCTGTATAAAATAAGATTTTCTAAGTGCAATTATTGCTGTTTCCTAATCTGCCACCACTGGTACCATTCTTACCCTCACGGTTACTGATTTTTATTTTTTTATTTTTTAAATTATTTTATTAAGATATGGCTACACTATCTGCAGCAACTAACTGGTAAATGTATTTTTTATATCACTGTAAACAGCAAAGGATTGCTGAAATAATACTGTTGGTAAAAAGAGTAATGATATTGCAAATAGAAATACAGTAATAATATTGCAAATAGAAATACAGTGATGATACTGTACATAAAATACAAAAATGACACTATAAATGGAAATACAATAGTGATACAGTAAATGATATAAAGTTATAATACTGTAAATGAAATGCAGTAATGATACAGTCGGTTAAAATACTGTAATGGCACAATGAGTAAAAATACATTAATGATACTGTAAGTAGAAAAAAAATTATGAAACACTAAATGAATTCAGTAATGATACAGTAAATAAAATACAGTAGTGAAACTGCAAGTAATAATACAATAATGGTGCAGTGGGTTAAAATAAGGTAAGGATGCCACAAGTGAAAATACAGTAATGATACTGTAAACAGAAGTACAATAATGATACAATCAGTAAAATGAAGTGATGATACTGTTAATAAATGACATTAATGTTTCTGTGATTACAGTTGAAATAATGATAAGTCAAGAAAATAAAGTAATGCTACAGAAGTGATTTTGTAAATACAAATATGATACAGTAAATAGAATTAAGTAATGATTATGTAAGTAAAACTACAGTAATGGTACAGTAAGAAAAAAAAATTAAGACTACTGTGAATACCCTTACAGTTACTCTACTAAAACCTTGCTGATAGTTTCTTACTGTTTATTTCAAATAAGCCTTTTTACTTATTTCTGAATATTTTGATTCTAATTAGCGGTAAATTATGATTGCCCATGTGTCCACAGAAGAAAAGGTCATGCAATACCAAGTACATTTACCATAAAAAAGTGTGAAAATATGTTGAAAGGTTTTACAAAGCAAAAAAAGTCAATCAATGTTTTACTGAATTACCAAAAGACAATTCAAAGCATTTTCCATTAATCTCTTACCGTTTTATGTTGAATGTTCAGGTCCATGTAGTTCACTTTAAAAAAACAATTAAAACTTTCTTTTTCATGCCCTAGGAAGAATAAAACAGTCAAGGAAAAAAATCTTGCCACATGCTTTTATGTTTCATGTGTCAGAAGGTTAATGTACACTTTGTCATGTAGGCATCTTGGCTTCACTTTTGTTTGTCTGGAATTATTATTGTCGTCCATCAAAAGTTCAACTGCTCCTTTAAGAATAATGTCAGTTCATGTATCAGCAGCAGTGATGGGTCTCTCTGAAGTTAGCAGATATTTTTGAGTATAAATCAAACCAATATTTAATTACCCAGAACTCTGAAGTATCATGATGGTTAGATGAGTGGAAACTGGCGCAGTGGTTTGAGTTTGATGTGTTGAAGTGAGCTGGATTCACTGAGAAGAAGGGAAAGGAGATGAGATGGTCTGTTAAATGTGAAGTGAAGCATCGAGCTGAAGCAAACATGCTCACATGATAAACATCACTCTCCTCCTTCTCTCCATCCACCTCTGACCTGTCTCTGCCCGTCAGCCTGTGCCACACAGGCAGGATTTGAGCTCTGTGAGCCTCCACCTGCAGGCTCTGAGGGGAGGGGGCTCTTAAAATCTTATTTCATCTCTCCTCAAACTGTCAGCATGGAAAATAAATCTGTGAGCAGTGATGAGGATTCATCTACATGCTTGACACAAGCTATGTTCTGCTGCTGTTAGAAACATGTCAGATCATTACAGCTCTGAGTCACATGACTCAATCCTTTTTATTTTAAGGTTTCTCTTTTCTTCTCCCTGGAGCAGCTTTGGAAAGATAAGGTGTAAGATGTTTGTTTCAGAGCATCTGAAGATGTCAAATGTTTAATTTCTTCCCTGTGTTCTTTGGAAATGAAAACTGAGCTCACCAAGCTGTCTCTTCTGGTTTGTGCAAATTGAAGGTGATATGTGAGTCCAGATGGGGGCGCTGGCTCAGGTCTAAGTGTGAGTGGATGCTTCATACAGGAACATTTCAGCACCTTGCCTTTAAAAGCCTGTTTGTTTTTACACTATTCTAATAAATGTGCTCTTTCACATGCAGAGCACTGATCTGTTAACAGTTTCATGATGTGTAAATCACAGCTATGTTGTGAATTTTGATATCTGTGCCTCTTGTTATGAGATCATCTGAGTCTGAACATGATGTTTTGAACAGTAACGTGTGTAGAGTTTGTTATCTCTGCTCAGTCTTTCTCTTCAGCAGCTAACTGTGTGTTTTGAAAAGGTAAACATATACTGTGGGTCATGGGTTGCATCTTTAATGGTTTTCTGAATAAATGTGAAAACTGAAGAAAGTAAGTGATGCAGACTTAAATAGCTGTTAATTTAAAATAGTCGATGTGGCTACTTTTCTACCTTGAAATATAGTCTCTTTTTTTGTCTTCCTGGGTCCAGTTAGTGAAACTGCACAACGGTGACAGAAGCCTCTTTGAAAGAAGTTTGCTAACTGCCAATTAAAAACAGAGTTAGAAGAAAGCTTTAGCGCAGTTTTCAGAGAAACTGATGAGATTCAGACACAGAGAAAAACAGGAGTGACTGCAGGTTATCATGAGCTTCAGCGGAGACCTACTTTGACACAATAACAAGAAACAGACTTTGCTACACTGAAAAAGTTAACAAAAGAGTGAAACATCCAGCAAACAGGACAAATTCTATAACATTAGTTTTCTGTGACCTCTGGGTCACCTCCTGTGAGCTTCAGTTTGCTGTGTAGCATAAAGATTGGACTCTGGAGGAATAGAAGAAGGTCATGTGGTCTAATGAGTCCAGATTTACCCTGTTCCAGAGTGATGGGCGCATCAGGGTAAGAAGAGATGCAGGTGAAGTGATGCACCCTTCATGCTGAGTGCCTACTGTACAAGCCTGTGGAGGCAGTGCTACAATCTGGGGTTACTGCAGTTGCTAAAAGCTAGGTTCAGCAACATTGTGTTCCCAAGGAATGAGGTCAGCTGACTACCTGAATATACTTAATGACCAGGTTATTCCATTAATGTTTTTTTTCTTCCCTGATAGCACGGGCATATTCCAAGATGACAACGCCAGGGTTCGTGGGGCTCTAATAGTGAAAGAGTGGTTCAGGGAGCACGAAACATCTTTTTCACACATGGATTATCCACCATAGAGTCCAGACCTTAATCCCACTGAGAATCTTTAGGATGTTCTAGAGAAGACTTTGTGCAGTGGTCAGACTCTACCATCATCAATACAGGATCTTGGTGAAAAGTTAATGCAACACTGGATGGAAATAAATCTTGTGACATTGCAGATGGAAAAATGCCACAGCGAATGCGTGCTGTAAACAAAGCTACAGGCGGTTCAACCAAATATTAGAGTGTGCAACCTTTTTTTTATTTTGGTGGTGACTTTTTCTTTCTATTTGCTTTTTTTTCAAATGAGGAGCAGTGTTTTGTTTAGAGTCTGATTCAATGACTCGTGGGGTAAAGTTGACCCCATGTGGTCTTAGCCCCATTTAAGTTTCCTTTACTATTGACAAGAACTTCATGTAACAAAAATAAAAACCTGAACTCATCCTTTAATAAGATTCATTTTCCATGACCTACATTTTTGAAGTCTGATAGAAGTTTGAAAATCATCCACTGTTCACTGAAAGAGAACAGCCCCAGAGATACAGAAACACAGTCACATCAGTTTTATCTGCAGTTTAGAAAAATCTTTGGGTTCATCCTGAAAATCTGTCTTTTCTGTTCCCGTCTCCAGTCCTTTGTCCAAGAAAGTCTCCGATGGAACTAAAACCAGAAAGTTGAAGACGAGCCACCTCCTGCGCATCGACGAGCACGACTTCACCATGAGGCCCGCCTTCGCAGGTAAACCCGAGAGCTCCTTGTGTGCGTGTGTGTGTGTGTGTGTAACATGGAGTGTGTGATGGTGTGTGTTCAAGTGCATGACGAGGTCTGGAGGATGTGACACACCCACAGGATTAGTTTCACTTCACCCTTTGTTGAACCCGAGCATGAAGTGAATGCTGATAGCGAGCAGACTGACAGCACAAACAGGTTTATTTATCCAACCTGTCTGCTCCGACACCCCACCACAAACCTGGAGAAGAGACGAGAGCAGACGTTTGGTGGGAGGAACACCACAGAAACACAGAACTCATCAGGCCGTGACATGCTGCAGCGTGCAGTGTCTGAAGTGATCCAATCTTTGATCTCAGATGGTTTCTCTCACAGCACAGATGCTGAACAGACTCCAGTCAGGCTGAAGCTGAGACCAAAGGTTTACCTTTAGTTTTTAAAGGTGTTCTTAAACCAACACCTCTGTTTGATCCGTTTTAGGGCCTAAAGGTACCAGCCTCCAGTAGATGGTCATTGAACAGCAGTTTTTAGCACTGTAGTGTTATCTTTATTTCTCGCTTTAAAGAGGGGGTATTTAGCTTGGTAATGATAAACATGGATGTAGGGGAAAATGCTGGATGTCAAGACTAAATGTGCTCCCATTTCCAAACCTAGACATATTCATGTATCATATAAATCCCAGCATCTGTCTGTAAATTGAAAAAAAACTTCTTCTTTTTTTTTTCGAAAAAGGCATCTCAAGATCTTCACGAGACCTCTGAGAAGTTAAAATGATGAGGTCATCACATCAGGATCACATCACCTCGTTTAACATTAGGGGAGAGGTCCTCAAACATAAAGGTCTGACCATAGCTTCACCCCAGCAGGCATCCAGAGAACTGGCCAATCAGAGGGAAGGGGGGTTTTGGAGTGGGGTCTTTTAAAGAAACAGGAACTTAGAGTGACTGTGAGGACTTTCTAGGTGATCTTGAAAAAGTCTGATATCTAGACTTATGCCTTATCATCATCCCAATTAAAAATGACATGATCAGGGCTAAATAGGTTATCTATGAATGCTAATTCCTAGCTTCCCAATCAGGTCAGATTGGACCAGATTGATTTACGGCAAATTAGAGTTTCTTTGGCAACACCATGATGGCTGATGAAGTTTAGCAATTGGAAGAACAATCTGAGTTAATCTCTGCCAAAAGCTGTTTTTGTGATTTACTTAGTAGTAATGCTGGACACTGGAGCTGGGTTGTCTGACAGAAAAAGGACAGAAAAGTAGAAGAAAGCTAAACAGGAGAGTGATAGAGCACAGGCTAAAGGCTAAAACACATTAAGCAGTTCGTGCTAATGTTCATTCCAACCCAGATGCAGCAATTATTCTGTAGTGATCTATTCAAACCTGAGAGTCTATCAATGAAATGAAGAACCAGGTTATGTTTGCTCTGCTCAGTGAGGTTGAAGATGGTAGATGAGCACTGGTAGGACATGACCAGGATTCACTAACGTTGCATACATGTGTCAGCGCACTGGGCTGTGAGTAGCACTAAATGTAGCTGGCAACTAAATTACAGTGCAAACACTCTCAAAAGTTTGAAGTGTCACATTTCAAATAAGAGGACTATGTGACAGTTGACAAACAAATTACCTAATAATGTTATATCCTGAAAAAAGTTGTCTAGAACAAAGAAAAGTAGTGTTCATAAGAAAATCAGATACACTTTCACTTTTGGATAAGTCAATGCATTTACATGGAACCAGTTGGCATAATAAATGTAATCAAAGTCTTTTTTTTTTTTTTTTGAGTGCAGAGGCTGGAATAAGGGTTTTCAAAAACACCAGTGAGAGAAAAAAAGGTTGTTGTTTTTAAGCTGTAAATCATGTTAAGATACTGTGAAAAGACCAGAAGGAAAGAATAAAGACAAGAGAAGCATAATACCCTCTCTTTAATGAAAAAGGGGCATTGAGATTGAACAACCCTGCATCACTCAACTTCCACAGCCTGTTGCAGTGATGCATTACTTTTATAATGACAGGTTGATATCTGACATGTTGAGTTTCCAGTGTTTTAGTACTGTCATGTCTCAAAGAATTTACATCAAACACTATTTTTAGCTCCTCAATGCCATAAAAGATTATCGGTGAGCATATATCATCACAGAGAGAAGACGTCTATCTCATTTATCTCCACGTATCTTTACTTTCATGTGAGGCCTGTCCAGCAAACAGAGGACTGATAGAGGACAGACTGATCAGGGATGTTTCCATTGAAAGATCTAGTTTCAGTCATTACAGTCTGTTTTATTGCTGCAGGCTGTTTTAAAGTAATTCCTAAACTCTTTCTATCTTTCCCCTGTTTAGACTCCGAGATGAGTAGAAAAAAAAAAGAGGAGTGCTGAGATCTTCCCTTCAGGGCATGCTGTGTGTTTCCCTCACACCTCCACTGCTGCTGGCTTTCATGAGGCAATTAAAACTAAGAAGCTTATTTGTTGGACTAAAGACTCCAACTCTCTGTTGTTTCGCACAAATGTGGCGCAGTCAAACACAGGAGGAGGTGGCGAGCTAAATGAAACGTCCCATGGTGCATTTCATGCTCCTGTGAGACTGCAGCAGCAGACACAGATGGAGGCGAGGATCCCACTGAGGAGCACTTTTTGTCTCTGTCGTCAGTCAGCGTTTGTTTGTGGCTGCAGAGGAAGAAGAATGTGATGGTCCAAGTCAAACATCGTCAGAGCTGACTCGTGTGAGCGCCCTGCTGCTGCTGCCGACGCCTCTGTGTGTGTGAGTGTGTGTCAGATTGTGCTGCCTTCATGTGTGTGAAGAAGTAGAGTGTGTGAGTGTGAGTGTGTGTGCAGCAGATGCTCTGGTTCCTTCTGGCTTCAAAAAGCAGCGGCTGCAGTGTTACTAATGAAAACCTCTTACACGCTGCTCCTCGTGGCTGGAGAGCATGTTCACAATGATGCTGTTTCTCACCAACAGTGCAGGAACACACACACACACACACACACACACACACTGACTGTGAAGCAGTTTGTTAGACACATCTACAAACTACAACTATGCACATCTATACTAACTCTGATACAACATTTAAAAGAAGAGGTCTACTCCTCTGAGAGCTGATCTTGTTTTTTCAGGCTGTAACCATCAACTCTGGAAAGATTACAGTGAACACCAAAAGTAACCCAGTTACTCTCAAACAGCCTGCAGCTCTGAAACAGGCTATAATGACTGAAACTAAATCTTTTAGTGGAGGTACCCCTGATTAACCCTTCCATGCATGAATTATGATTAGGGATGGGCATCGAGAACCTGTTCCTGTTGGGAATTGATAAGAAATGGTTCAATCCATCAATATTGTTAGCATTTTTGCATAACGTTTCCCTTATGAATTCTTTAAATAATGCCGCAGCAGCCAGACCTTACATCCACTGTTCTAGCTAGCTTAGCTTAGCACAGGGGTGTCCAAACTTTTTTCCCAAAAGGGCCGTATTGGAAACTGTGAAAATGACCAAGGGCTGGTGGCTCTCATGGACATGTTTACTAACAGTGAAAGGTACGAATGAGCGCTCTATTGGAAAGCTATCTCTTTATAGTGGTTTCTGAAACAAACAAAAAAACAAACAAACAAATGATTAAATCAAACATGCTTGTGCTGTCATTGCAGACCTTTGAGATAAAACCAAACCTGGGAGAAATATGTCACAATTTCATGGCAGGATCAGGATCTGGACTTTATCACGTTTGTTTATACAACAATTATAAAAACATTTTAAACCCAAACATCTCTGATCCTGCATTCTAAGCTATTTTATGCTTCAACTTTTGTCTTTTTTTGACCATCTCACATCTTTAAATCAGTTTTTGGGTCCTCTCATGTGTTTTTGTTTCTTTTTTTAAATTCTAAACAGCTCATAAAACACATTTTGCATCATGCCAAACGCAATTAAATGTCAGCTGTAAAAGTTGTTGAGTTTTTGCAGATTGTACAGAGCTTTAGCTTTATAAAGTTGCCAATGCACAGTTTAAATCTTTGTGAAACATTACCAGATATATTAAGATTTATTTATTTAAGCACTTGACAGAAACTGTAAATGTAAACAGAACATGATTAATTTAAGTGACAAAACTAACACATGGTAAGGTGAGAGCTGGGGGCCGTTTGAAAATAGATGGCAGGCCACAATTGGCCCCCGGGCTGTAGTTTGGACATCCCTGGCTTTGCAGGTAGATAATAGCTTCCCAAGAAAACTCTCATTGAAGGTTTTCCGCTTGAAGTTTTATCAGAATTAGAATCAGAAAAAACTAACTTATCCCCGAGGGGCAAGTTAGAAGAGCTTGGAGTGGCAACAAGAAGTACATGAGTCAGTAAAGAGCATATAAAAACAGCAGATTGTGTGCACTGACCGGCCTGCTGTCAGAATGAGTGGTTGCTTGCAGAGGTTAAAAGCAGAAGAGTAAAAATAATAAAAGATCAAGGAGATCATGAACAGTAATTGATGTTTTTACTTAAGAAGCTGTAAAACTCAACACTCAAAGAAACATTACTGTCTCAGAGGAGATTCTCATGCAATACATTCAACATGTTATACATCTCCTATTGTACCAAAAACAACATGGTAAACATTGCACTAGCTTGATGCTAGCATATGTAGGAAATCCCATTCATATGCTAGCAGTTAGCATACATGGATATGACTTTGGTTTTAAAACAGAATTTCAACTTTCATCACAGAAACATGTCACAATTGTTCTTTTAGAGCAACAATGGGAACTCTAAATGGCCAAATACTAACAGGAAGATGTTTTCCAACCAGAGGAGGAAAGAAAAGTTGCTTTCAGGCTCATGGCTGACTTCAACATAACTACGGCAAGCTCCAGGTTCCACTGTTTTTGACTTTGGTAGACAATTAGGTGGTCTACTAAAGTCTACTAAAGTCAATTGTGACCAGTTTCATACTTATGTACATACAAAGTCTGTAAAATGTTGCTGACAAAGAAAACCTGTAAAGCCCACTTAAGGAGTCGATAAAGAAATGGCTTGATAAGCAGAATCGATAAGGGCATGGATATCAATGAAGTCTTATCCATACCCATCCCTAATTACGATAAGCTCAGTAGCATGTGTATGGAAAACCAGGTTTCCAGCCCAGGGTCTTCAGACGGAGGGGAAATGTGCAGACATCTTTCTGAGTATTGATATGACAGTGATCAGGTTTCTCCTAGCTTGTTTTTACTGAATGCATAACAGTTGCTGTGGCGTTTGCACCAATCAGAATCCTCCAGCTCATTAACATTCCTCCATGTTGTGATCATAGAGAAAACAAACAGTGAGCAGAAACCTGCAGATGTTTGTGATGAAGATTCGTCTTCCTCTGCTGTGGATGATGTTTGTGTTATCGTCAGCGAGCAGGTGGAGCTGTGAGCCAGGATAAGGTGTCTGCCATCTTAATTAGAGCACCTGCTTCGCTCTCATTGGTCCCCTGCTGCGGCCTCACAAATCAAACAGGAAGCTGAGAGGCAGAAGATGGTTGTTTGGACTGAATATTTGTCATCATGTTTCCTGCGTGCTTCTATTTATAAAGCTCCTCCTCCCTGTCTGCCTGGGGTTTAGACCCGTCATGCATTAGTCACATTTGCATTAAAGAGGCTGCGTGTTTTCTCCTCGTTTCACCCGCTTCCTCGTGAGGAGCCCTCCAACAACACGGCCTCTCTCCTGGATATCTGCAGCTGCAGCTAATCCACAAACACAGGAGCGGTCCAGCGTCGTTAGGTGGGAATGGGTGGCTCTTTATCTCTGCCTCTGTTCTGTGCACATGTGGAGGATTGTACTAAACAGGACAATAGAGTCTGTAGAAATATGAGTGTACAGAAGCACAATGATCGCTCAGCGGGGTGATGCCACAGTGGGAGATATTTGGCTTCATATGAAAGCTGGAATATAACAGATATACAAATGATGTTACAGGATCATCAGTGAGGTGTGTCACAGAGGATTTGAGACTTTTGTTTCCAGCAGCGTTTAACCTCTTAAGCTCTGTTTGCCATTCCTCTGACATTTTCAAAGTATAAACAGTAATGCCTTTGACAAACACTGGAATGCATCCTGCTTTCAAAAGCTCAGATTCTTCACATTTCAGCCTCTACTTTATTTGACCGACAAAACATAATCAGTGAAAGAATCACTCAGATGGTGATCACAACAACTGGGACATCCTACCTGTTTTGAGGTCTTTGCTTCACGTTCATAGCTTGCACCCCAAATATTCACTCTTCTTTCCAGCAGAGGAATCCAGAGTTCAAACATCTCAAAAGTGTTGTTTCATCAAATTATTCCAAGTGGTGAAATTTCTCCTGTAAAGTCTGTTTTGCATCTGTCTGTCATGTCCGTTCTCATAAAAAAATAGAAGTTTCACAGTTTTATTGCATTACCTCTGGCAAAGCTTGCCATAATTTATTTCCTTAAACTTTTGGCTACAAGACAGCCATCTCGGTACACTGAGAGTTGATACCAAGAGAGCCTGATTTATACAGGGAGTACTCTCTGCTTGACTGGCCAGTAGCGTTAACTGCAGTTGCATAAAGCCCCACTAACAGGCTGGTTTATCAGCATTCGGCCCTGACAATCACATGTCAAGCAAACAATAGCCCTACCGTTCACACAAAGCCTGTCATAGATGTATAGACTGTCAAAAAACTTTTTTTTTTTTTTTGCTGCGCAATAATCCTTTCTATTTATATACGCAACAGAAGAATCCCTGACTGGAAGCTATGATTTCAAGATTTTTACAGAGAGAACAAAGTTGACTGCAAAGAAGACAATGAGCACTATATAGCTGGGCTTTTTTGCGCGAAGTCTTCAGACTACACTGTGGTAAATGATGACGCATCTGCTGGTGTTTTGTCACTAGAGAAGAAAAACTCTAAAACTCCTACGAGGTTTAACCTAGAAAGCTCAAATTTCACCCAGATGTAGATGAAAAGGTGTAGAAGTGATGTGATGGATGTTTTATGTCTGGTATGAAGCATCTTAAAGTTAATGATGTTCAAAATGTGGTAATAAAAATTGAAGAGGAAAAAAAAGTGTTTCAGCTGCATTTATCCTGATGTGGACTTTAGCCACATATTAAACATGACATTTTCTGAAACTAGAGACTTAAATCTTTCAAAATGAGGTGTCACGAATAATGAATTTTGACCTTATGGTTCTACAGTTATGAGCTCTAAGCATAGCAAGGTATATAGACCTGAATAAAGTGGGAGCTAAGGGGTTAAAGAAAGACTGTGTAAGCTTTGAAATGACAAATAAAAGAAAGGGGCCTTTACACTAGACCTTATTCCTCAGAGGACATTTTCACATACAGTTTCAACTTGTTTATTATCTCTGATTGGAGAAGTGATGCACATATGATCCAATCAGAGCAGACTGCACAAACCAGGATGAATCCAGTCGCTCTGATCTTGAGGGGGATGGGTTTGATTTTAATGGCTCTCATGTGAGAAGAGGCCATCAGTGTTTGCACGACTGTCCACATCTCAATGAAAAAAGACATTTTTAGCTATTATTGCATTCATTTTTTCCTTAGTAGAGCCGGAGCACTGAGAGTTGCCATGGCCCAGGTGGACTTTCAAATATTACTGCTCAGTTTCAAGAGTCTTAATGTGCACAGAAAAGCCATGAAAGTTTTAATATACATCAGGTCTTGCTAGGGTGATCTCACGTCCTCTTTTATCCAGATATGTTCTCCTTTTTGATCGTTAAATTTTATCTGAGAGAGTTTTATGAAATTCCCTGAATGTCCCGGTTTTGCTCGGCTTATTCTACAGACCATTAATATTTATAACAAAGCACTGGACTGGGCCACCGGCATTATTCTGATGTAGCTACCTGTCAAGCTGTTGAGCATGCATGCTGCGTGTATCATGTTGTGAAGGACCCAGGCCGCTCCTTCTCTTAGATCAAAACAAAAACATGCTCTGGCTGCCTGTGCTGCGCTCTCAGACTCAGAAAATACTGGAGCATGTATGCACTTTTACACAAAAACTGCAGAAAAGGTACCCCTCCTTTTGTCATGCACTGCAAAAAAGGGAGTCTGAATATCAGATAAAAATACTAAATTTGATAGAAAAATATCTTAAAACTAGTGGAATTATCTGTCCATGCAGCAAGATAATTTCACTTGACTAGAAATCTTGAAATAAGACTGATAAATCTAAAAACAAGATGGTCTTGATAAGTATTCTCAGATCTTAAAACAAGAAGGAAATGCTCATTTTTAGATTAAAATCTTTGAAAACAAAGTTCCTGATGAAGAATTTTAAGTGAAATATACTGAATATGAGCAATAGAATGATTTTTTGTGTTATTCTTAAATCAGGCAACTTGAGGTAGAGCTAAATCTTGAAACAAGTTTTAATGTTATGAAATTACATGTGAGATAACCAAAGTAACTTGTTTTAACAGTTATCCACTCATTTTAGGATTCTCAGACTAATTAAGACAAAATTGAAACATTCATGCTTTTTTTTTTAGCTCTAACATAGTTTTAAATGCTACAAATAAGTTACAAAAACATTAAAAAAGACATTTAATTTAGCATGTCTGAAAGTAAGATTTTAAATCTTGGCAAGTGCAAGATTATTTGCAGTGTGGCTGATGGAGAGCAGGATTCCCATGAGCATGTTTTTGGACTGTGGGGATCGTGAGTACCCAGAGAGTGGGCACGCACACATATACACACGCACACACACACACACACATACACATACACATACACACACACACACACACACACACACACACACACACACAAAAATACACACACACACAGAGCCAAGCGCTCAAGTTTGTGATTCTCATGATTTCAATATAATAAAGAAAAAATAAATGACAAGTTTGGTAATTCCGCACTGTTGTTGTAAAGACATCTTTACTATTAGGTTTATACAGTACAGGCTAAAAGTTTGGACACACTCTCTCATTCAACGTGTTTTCTTTATTTTCATGACTATTTACATTGTAGATTCTCACTGAAGGCATCAAAACTATAAACGAACACATGTGGAGTTATGTGCTTCACAAAAAAAGGTGAAATAACTGAAAACATGTTTTGTATCCTAGTTTCTTCAAGATAGCCACCCTTCACTCTGATTACTGCTTTTTATACTTTTGGTATTTTCAAGAGGTCGTCACCTGAAATGGTTTTCTCTTCACAGCTGTGTCTTATCAGGGTTAATTAGTGGAATTTCTGGCTTTATCAATTGGTTGGGACCATCAGTTGTGTTGTGCAGAAGTCAGGTTAATACACAGCCAACAGCCCTATTAGACAACTGTTAAAATTCATATTATGGCAAGAACCAATCAGCTAACTAAAGAAAAACTAGTGGCCATCATTACTTTAAGAAATGAAATCAGTCAGACCAGTAAATAGTCATAAATAAATCAAAAATAAAGAAAACAAAAATTGAATGAGAGGGTGTGTCCAAACTTTTGGCCTGTGCTGTATGTAGTTTCTAGTACTTCTGGAGCTAGCCTCTGGTGGACGCTCCTTGCAAAGCAGCATAGCTTTAATGCTTGGTTGCTGAATGGTTTGAATACTTCTCACAAACCAGAAAAAAACTATCTCCGTTGTGTCTTTTTCCCCTCAGAGTACTCATAGGTCCAAATTTAGACTCAACTGTGATCAACACTTCTGTGAGGAACTATTGGCTTGTAGCTCAGACTGTGTGATATATTCTGATGTCCTCTCCGTGGTGTCACTGATTTGTTTCTAATACAGAGTTTTGAAGCCTATCGTCAGCAAAGGTTATATTGGAAAAGTTGAATGAACTCAGCTCAGCTTTGTTAGAGTTAGGGTGAGGTGAAGCACTTTCATCCTCTTCACAGACAGTTAAAGGTTCCCTGGATGTAGATAAATCAGCTGTGCCTTTCTATGGGCAAAACTCTTCAGACTAACTTCAGAAATAATGAGCTGAATGATCCATTCAAAGTGTGTGCTGATAGAAGCAAAAAAGTTTTGCCATAAAGCTTCACTTTGTTGATTTAGCAGCATTTAGAAGGACTACAGTTTTGAGTTTCTACTTGTGTGCTTCATACTTTTAGACTGAAAGTTTCTGCTTGGTTTGTGTTCTATCTGGTGCCCACTATGGACAAAACAATACTTCATATCCTTTTTCTGAATTTTGCATGCACATGTGGGCATTTTATCGATTTCTTTTCAAATCACTGAAGCCTTTGGTGGAGTTTAGGGCCTTTTATGTTGTGCTATGTGGTTTTTATAACACCCTATATGCTTTTATTGCTTTTACAGCTTATATTGTTTTATTGTTTTTTATTGCTTTATTGTAACTATACATCCCACTATTCATCACTTTGGTTGGCCGCTGGCTGTTTTAAATGTGCTATATAAATAAAGCTGACATTGACAAAATTAAACTGGAAAACCACCCAGGTGCAGTTGAACTATATTTGACAACACTCATGATTTAAGCAGGACTCTCCTGATTTGTAGCCTCTTCTCCTGCTGTGCTCTTGATTCATAGTTTTTCCTGATTTCCTCCTGATTTATCGCTTTGATACCAATCAAGGGCTCATTCACAAATACTGCGCAGAGTAGGTGTTATCAGACCTGGCAACCTAACTTAGCAGCAACAAACATGCATGAGTCACCACCTGGCGCATGCGTATAAGTCCTCACTGTCGTCACTTTTTATTTAGCATCAATCGTCTTCACTCTCTCAAGGTTTCTGTCAGAGATACCTGAAACAAGTCAGAAGAAGAAAAAATTTAATTTGACTTGATGTGAGTCATTTCTCATTTCTTCCTTTCCTTTCTCTAAGGCACTCATTTTGTGAGGTTTGAAAGATGTTCAAAAAATGATGTTTGCATGATGTTAACTGCACAAAGCACAGAAAAATTGTTAAAGCATTTTAAATCTTTGCCTTTTATAATTTAGGAAAGATAATTTCTGCGGTAACACTTTATTTGAAGGTGTTTGCATAAGACTGACATGACACTGTGGTAAACATCAGTTGAAGGAGGCTCCATGAATGTTTATGAATGTTGTCATTAAGTGTCATTTGGCTAATTATGTCACCTTAAACACAAAGTTGACATTGTTTGGGGATGTTTTTGTTATGATAACTTGACATTTACAAAGATAGCATAACCTGCCACTGTCTTTGTAAATGTCAAGTTGTCACAACAAAAACATCCCCAAACAATGTCAGCTTTGCAAACTTTGCGTTAAAGGTGACATAATTAGCCAAATGACACTTAATGACAACATTAATAAACATTCACAAAGCCTCCTTCAACTTAATGACAGTGTCATGTCAGTCTTATACAAACACCTTCAGATAAAGTGTTACCATTTCTGCTGCTCTGTTTGTCTCCTCATTTGACTTGGACCTCAGCTCAGTGTTGTTCAGTTGTAGCTCAGAAAAAGTCAACTGTAACAGAGATGGGAAGTAACAAAGTACTAATTCTTCAGTTTTTCAGGTATCTGTACTTAACTTGAGTATTTATAGTTGTGCCTAAAAGTTTACACCCCCCAGCAGAATTTCTGATTTTTCGGCCTTTACTCAGAAAATATGAACAATAACACAAAATCCTTTCTATCAGTCATGGTTAGTGGTTGGGTGAAGACATTTATTGACAAAAAAAATCGTTTACTCTTTTTAAATCATAACGACAACAGAAACTTCAAAAATGACCCTGTTTAGAAGTTAACACAACTCTGGTGGTTTTGGCCTGATAAATGTACAAAAGTGAACACAAATGTGTTTGATTGTCTGCTAAAGGTAACCATCCTCACCTGTGATCTAATTCTTTGTAATCAGTGTGTGTGTGTGTGTGTGTGTGTGTGTGTGTGTGTGTGTGTGTGTGTATAAAAAAATGAACAGGGTCATTTTTGAAGTTTCTGTTGTCATTATGATTTAAAAAGAGTAAACACAGTTGTTAATTAATAAATGTCTTCACCCAACCACTAACCATAAATGACAGAAAGGTTTTTGTGACATCATTCATATTTTCTGAGAAAAGGCCAAAAAAATCAGAAAATTCTGCTGGAGGGGGTGTAAACTTTTAGGCACAACTGTACATTTTTGACGACTTTTTACTTATACTTCCAACATTTGAACACAAATATCTGAACTTTCTACTCCTTACATTCTCAAAACTGGCTTGTTACTTGTTTCTACCTTTATAGATAACAACATAACTTAAAAAAGATACAACAGAGAGGGAAAGTCAAGTGTGAAGAGAGGGCATTGAGCGAGTGTACGGTTTGCTATACAGAGGAAAACACCAACAGCAACATGGATGAAGAAAATAAACCAGAGATTATTGCATGGATTTGTTTGAGAGAGTCCTGTCAGCTAAGATGTTGTCGGCTCTAAAGTTTGGTCTTTATTATTCAGTCTGAAATTTGATTTGCAGCAAAACTAGACTGTGTCCACTGATTTTGTGTTTTTTTTTTTAATGTGCACGTTGTTACCAAAGGAGGAAAACAATCGTATTTTGTTTGCTGAGAACGTTTTTCCATTTTGCAGAGTTAAAAAAAGGCATTGTGTATCATTTAAGTTAAAAAATCATTTTTACTTTTGTCCTTTAGTACATTTCAGAACATTTACTTTCTAACTTTTAATTAAGTAGGGGAGTTAAATTAGTGCTTTTTCTTTTACCAGAATCTTTCTTGCACAAGTATCTGTACTTGTACTTAAGTAAAGAATATAAGTACTTTTGCCACCTCTGACTGTATGTTTTTAAAGCAGCTTAACCCTCCTCTCAGGTGCTTTAATGGTTCTACAGACACATGACAGAGTGGATGTGATGACAAAATGACAGCATTACAATGACAGAACATCATGTTAGTTTCAATTTGAACTGTTTCTTGTGATGCAGTTTTCTCCCCTCTAATATTTGATCAGAGAGACATTGAATAAAACAGCAAAAGGACAGAAAAATCACTGGATTTATCTTCAGGGTTTTGTTGTTTTAGTTTGATAAACGTCTTCTAGAGAATGATGGCTGGAGCCGTCACGCAGGAGCAGTTCCTCTGAAGTAAACAGAACACTTTCCTGGTGCTGTGTTTGTTTGTGGTCTTGGTCTGCTGCTCTCACCCAGGTGCTCTAAAGGTGCTCTCAGACAGCGAGCGGGTGCCAGCAGGCAGCCATGATGTTTGTATCCTCAATCAGCGGCAGCAGGGAGCAGCTTTGCTTCAGGGGGAGAACTCAGACTCTGCCAACGATTTGTTCCTTAATCTCCCAGCAGCTGCTGTCCACCTACCTGCCAAAACATCCTCACACTACTTATTCCAGCAAGTTTAGCATCTTAAGATAAAGATTTTTAAACGAGAGGAAACTGTTCACATTCTGATGATGAAGGAGCACATTCCTTTTAAAAACAGCAAACTAAGGTTGTCATAAAAACCTCCTCAGCGTGTGCCCTTGATGTTAAATCCTAAATGAGTCTGCAGTCCACAGCCCCTCAGGACCAGGGCTCTATCTTTAACTCATTTTCACACTTAGAAAATGAGCCTGAGAAGAAAATCAATGACCTGCAGGTCTTTGCAGAACAAAACAACCATGGAGCAGGAGAGGGAGGGGCGGGGGCGGGGGGGGGGTACATTCATCCCTGAAGGTTTAATCCAGCTCTGCTTGGGGTAACTGGACATTTTATTTCTCTATTTCTATGTCTTTTCTTCCTGTTTGGTGGTTTGGAGCCCATTCAATCAGCATAAAGCCGTAAAGAGAGGAGATGAGCTCAAAGATCCTTAAACGTACCTGCAGAAAAACCCCAAAACCTGCTTCTATAAGTGAAATAACTCCGTAGTGACCCATTTCAGACTGAGGACTTTAATGTGCTTTAATAGCATACATCCAAACAAAAAGTCCCTCTCCTACACCTACTCCCTGTGTTTTTGGATTTATCATCGTCCTGTAGCCTGTAAGTGTAACTTTCTTAATTAAAGACTTTATGAACTTTCACGCAGCGTGGGGAATGAAAGTCTATAAACACAGGAACTCCAATAATTAGCCTGATAAAAAATTCAGGAGCTGAATAAATCCCTAAACATTGTTAATAAAATGTTTGCTTTTATGTCAGCCGTGTATGGATTATGGTTTTTTTGTTTTGTCTCAACGAAATACTTTGGTTTTTACAGAAGGAACTGGAAGTTAAATGACGCTGCGGGGGATCAGTGGAGCTTTATGCAGCTATCAGTGTGTGTTGTTCTGCAGCTTTGTGTGTGTGTGTGTTCAAAAACAGGCTGTTTTACACTGTACCTCACAGTGTGTGCTCCTCCTTGATGCTGATGTTCAGTGTGTGTGTGTGTGTGTTTGTTTGGGAGTACAGTTAAAGAGACACTGAACTGAACACTTGTGTGTGCTTCTATGCAGATGACACACACCTCTGTTATTTATCTTCCAGCTTTGCCCAAAAAGGTGAATTCATTTCAGAGGATGAGGAAAGGAGTTAAAGTGAAATTCCTGTATTTTCAAACTGCTGTTGAGGTGTGATAATGAGGCAGAGTTGCTGTAGGAAGGTTGGTAAAACCACACTCAAAAAAATGAAACATAAACGTCATTTATTTTTGTCAACTGGTTGCATGTCACTATATTAGTTTAGTTGAATGCAATAATTGTACGTTCAGTTTGGTTGAACCTAAATTAGACATTGACGTAACCCTGTGGTGCATCGTGCTCACTACAGTGGACACCTATTTAAAAGTTATTTACTCCTAAATTCAATGGTTCATGTGGTGGGAATTCATATTAGCCTGTGTCAGGATATTTAATTCTTCTTAGAGCCTGAAAAAATGTTTTCAAAGTGCTACACTCATGGTGGGTCAAGATGATATAAGTTTCCTTATCCTGTCTTGATGTTGGGTCTCTGTTAATAAAATAAAATGATGAAATACTTTAACATTAAAAGGTATCAAGCTGCTAATGTTGTGTAAAGTGTCTTGAGATAACATTTGTCATGATTTGGCGCTATATAAATAAAGATTGATGATTGATTCTTTTTCCAAATATATATATATATATATATATATATATATATATATATATATATATTTTTTTTTTTTTTTTTTTTTTTTCAAAAAAAAGTTATAGACAAACATTTGAGGGTAAAACAGCATAATAACTGTAAATTATTCAGTATTGAAATGAATGAAAGAGAGTTCAAGTGTTTCGCAAAGCATTATAAAATGATAATTCATGAAATTACCAAAAAAAAAAAGAAAAGAAGTCAAACAAAAAAATAAGTCATATTTACATTAAGTTCACACTGTGGAAAAAAATTTTTCATGCTCAAGACAAATACAAACACTTAAGGGAAAAATCCTGACACTGACTTTCATAATTCATGCATCAGAGGGTTAATACATTCGGTAAAAGTTCATCTCTAATTTTTGAGAGCAGGAGTCTGAGACCAAAGTTTGTGTGGTGAATGATGGCAAAAACTTAAACTTCTGTCTCCTTTAAATCTTTCTTGAAAAATTTGATTTTTGTACGAGATTTCTAAACTGGGAAGCAACCATATGATGATGATGATGATGATGATGATGATGATGATGATGATGATGATGATGATGATGATGATGATGATGCAGTGCAAATGCTTCAGTGGTTTACTATATAAACACTGGGATGGATTATTTAAAGATTTTGTACCCCAAACACTCCTGCTGATGGGTTCCAGTATTACTTTATGGCTGATGAGGTTCAGCCTAAGACACAACACAGACTACAAACTGAGACATCATTCTATGTATCGTATAATATCATAAAGAAGCTAAGGAAATTATGCAAACACCTCCACATTAATCAGCTCAATTCCCAATATTGGCTCATGCTGGGATTTAAACCAACAACCCTCTAGTTGCCAGGCAAAGTCTCTATGGACTAAGTCACTGCTGCCTCCATAGTGAACCATCTCATGGAATTACATTAAACTGTGTCACATCATATCATGACATTATGTATCACACTGTTTGTTGTGTCAGCTTGGATCATGTTGTGTCACATCTGATCATAATATGACATCATAATTGATCCTTTCACACTGTACACTGTAGTGTTACATATCATCTTGTTATGATGTATTACATTGATATAGATTGTCTGCTATAACATCACATTGTAACATGGTGTCATATTGTGTCATATTTTCTACATTTGATGGTATCATATCTTGTCATATCATACAGTTTTATATTGTATCATATCTTATCCTGTTATATTCCAATGAATTTTGTTTTGTCCTGAGTGTGACCATCCTGTTTTAGATCTTATTCATATCACATCCCATTAAATCTGTTTGTATCCTCCTTTAAAATTTATCCTCACCATAACATTCCCTTCACAGTAGTTTATCTTTTACCACATTCCCTCTCTGGAGCTCTTTGTTGCTCTATTTTATAAGCTGCCACACACAAATAGAGTTCATTATCATTTCATTAATTATTATTTTCACTTCACTACAGCACACAGATGTGATTTCAAGGGTTACAAAAGGCAAACGGCGTCATGGAGTGGAGCATTTCGATGACGCATTCGTGGGTCTCATCTGATAACCAGTGTAGTGGAATAATTCGCTGATGCTGTCAGCCTAAAATAGCAAAAAATAGGAAATCTTCTGGCTGAGCCACACGTGTTTTTTTATGAGCCTGATTGTCCTGCTTGAATACACACAAACATCTTTTTATCTGCCTCAGTCTGAAGCTCAGAAACAGACGCTTTGTAATGTAACAGAAGATCACATGTCTCTCTCTCCTTTATAAAGACATCAGCTGTGACCTTAAAGTGCAGCCCAGACTGGGTCCAGCTCTGGTTCTGGTCCAGTTCTAGCCCCGCCTGTGGCTGTAGACCCCTCCTGTAACGTCAGCGGTGCTAGTCCGAGCGTTGATCCCAGCAGGCGTCTGGTGTTGTATCCTCTGAGACGATATGTCAGGCAGCGCTCAGGGATTGCAGAGTCTGGCACGTGATGTGGGACATATGGTGTGAGTAAGAACGGGGAGGACGCTGACGACAGCTGGACGAGTAAATACCCCTCCACCCTCCACCCTCCTCTCTCTTCCAGGTAGCAGCTTTGTCGTGCTGAGTTATGTAAGGCTGGCACCCTCTCTGCTGCTCAGATTAACAAGACTACAGTAGCCAATGTCACTCTAATACACAAATATAAAGAGTGTGTGTGTGTGTGTGTGTGTGTGTGTGTGTGTGTGTGTGTGTGTGTGTGTGTGTGTGGATTTGTTTGGGTATTAATGAAACAGATACCAGGATACTCTTCAGCTTCACTGGAAATCCCAAACTGACCTTAAATAAAACGTCCTCCGGCAGCGTCGCTCCGCACATGAACAGATTGAGGAATCGGCTCTGCTGCTCACTGAAGGCTGCTGTAAATGAAATGA
>RPOG01004248.1:0-47896 GCA_008086565.1 Thalassoma bifasciatum
AGGAGACTTCAGGAAAGTGTCCTCTCCCGATGGTGACATTCTGTTTCCTTATATACAGTCAGGGTTACAACAATAAAAACTTCACAACCCACTCCCTGCATTCCAAACCTAGGGACAACAAAAAGCAGCTGTCTCTGATCAATCAGTTGTCTCCTATCTTGATCAATGGATGTCAGCTGAAAAACCACTCCTTTACCAACCGACCCCAATAGAGGCAATAAAACTCCTAAGGGATTAACTTCCTCCCCACCTAAACCTTCTGGTAAAGAAATCATCTACTGACCCCTGGACATCTGTTTTGCCCTTACAACAGTTAAAAAATAAATAAATAAATAAATCAGTCATCCCGCTGTCTTGCACATTCTCTGTGTTGCACATTTTCATTGCACTATTCAATTTAAATGTGTGTATATATAACTTTCTTTCTTCCTTTTGTACAAAGTTACTATATTCTAATATTTCTATATGTCTAATTTGTAGTTACTTAATATCAGTTTTTTCTTACATATGTAATATTAAATGTATATTCTTATTTGTATTTTTGTACAAAGAGAGCACAGTTGAAACCAAAGTCAAATTCTTTGTATGCTTCTTCAAGATACTTAGCAAAAAAGGCGATACTGATCCTGAAAAAAAAAAAAATAGTCAGTCGGTCCGGTAAATAGTCATAAAAATAACGAAAACGAATTGAATGAGACCAAAACATTTGTTTTTGCAACAATTTCTGGGAAAAATGGCATATTTTCTTGAAAAATCCCAGGTGTCAAATCACAAATCCTCTGCCTGCCATCGTCTACACCAGTGATTTTCAACCTTTTTTGAGCCGCGGCACACTTTTTACGTATACAAAATCCTGGGGCACACCACCAACCAAATGACATAAAATTACACTTCAGCAGGGGTCACCAACCTTTTTCGGACCAAGGGCTACTTCAAGGGAACGGAGTTGTGGGAAGGGCTACTTGCTTAATACAAAGTTCCAAATGACTTAGTAATAATAACATGTGAAGAGACTGCTCACATGTCAATGTTAATCATTATCCTCAACTATAAGTAATGATTTACACAGCAATAATGATGGAAACATAACATTATAATCAGAATATATGTATTTGAACGTGCAGCATATATATTTTTTTCTCCATCTACTGCTGCATGACTTGGCAAAACTGGCCAAACAAAACATCATTATTGTTTTTATTTGTGAAAGCTGTAGCCTGTAATCTTGTATTCTTAATATGCAGTTTAATAATAAAATATATTGAAGTGTGGACTCACATAATTCATGCCCCCCACTGTATACCGGGGCCCCCCAGTCTAAAAAGTCAGGACACGCCCCTGCCTTTCATTACGCACATCGTTGCGTTATGTTGCTTTGCTCAATAACAGATGGATTCATGCTGAACAGAGGGCTCAGTCAGTGGAATAAACGCAGTTCCTGTAGGTGACTGGACTCATCTTTCCTAGGTAAAGTTTAACAACTCTTTATCAAACAATTTATCCCTGCAGTGCGCTGCTCTCTCTCTCCAGTGTAAAGTTAATGTTGATCGCCCAACAGCCAACATCCACCTCCCTGCAGTCATTACTCATAAATCTTTCTCCATCTATATCACCAAAAAGAGGGGATTTTCTTGGGTAGAGTAGGAGCATTCTGATTAAAACTGATGTATATTTCTTCACTTTCTGAAGCAAAAAAAAAAAAGTATCAGAGTTTTATTTTTGAAGAGCAGTAGGTTTTGTGCACGTGTGTCGCACTGTTAATCTGTGTGTGTGTGACACAAGAAGGGTCCCAGCTTCGTAAAAGTTTCACTAAAACATCTCAAACAAACTCCTTAAACGTACCCAATGGAAAAAAGGACAATATTGACGGGATATTTGTCAGTTGGTAAACTTTTGGCACAGTTGATATGGAAAAAAAGAGGGCGCGCCCGTCAGGAGGCTTTGTGTCAGAAAGAAACAAGAATATCTTTATGACATTCCAGTTCTTGTTGTTTTGTTACTTTACTCTTACTTTCATAATCAAGCTGCACAGACACACAGGGGCTCTTTAAAAAGCAAATATTTCTAAAAGGAGCCCAATTTGACCAGTGCTTATTTTAGAACATTCCTTTTGCGGGCGCCGAAGATGGTCCTGACGGGCGACCTGGTGAGCGACCGGGTGCCCGCTGGCACCGCGTTGGTGACCCCTGCTTTACCGGCAATTAGCTGTCTGCTGCTACCTACTGAAAAAGAGGAGTATTACATTATCTGCCACACTTGATTTCAGCACAGACACTCAAAAATGGTTAATTAGGTGACATTAGATAATTTCCCACGGCACACCTGGCGATCTCTCACGGCACACTAGTGTGCCGCAGCACACAGGTTGAAAAACACTGGTCTACACATTACATGGCTTCCTCTGCCAGTCACACCTAACCACACCCACCAAAGCTCATAAAACTCTAACCAGTAGGGCTTAGTCTCCCTCTGTCCCTCCAAACTTCAAGCTGCAAGTCAAAGACAGGCGACATAAGTTACCTGACCAAACCTAAGTTCTTGCTTTTACATAGCAGATGGATTCTGCTATGTAAAAGCATTCATAACTTTTCTACATTTCTTTTTCACCCACAAGTTGCAGACTATAAGGAGTTAGATACTTTCTCATAAGCCAGTTGTATTGAATCAACCTTGATCTACTATTGATGGATAGTGTTTGAGCTTGATAGCAAGGTTTTCCCCACTCCTGCCCAGAGATTTCTCCTTGAAGGTCCACTTCCCGGCCTCATCTTTTGTGGTCTGAAGATTCCACATAAGTCTCTATCAGTTTTTTGTATGGGGATGAGATCATACCTCTAGCATATGGATCTGATATAGCCAGTTTTTGATAAGAATGTACTTTTGAATGAATGAAACTTTGTATATGAAAATATCAGAATAAACGAGCAGATGGGATTACAAAGTTTTCTTTAAGAGTATTTGTTGGAGAAATGCTGTACTGCTATGCTTGTAACCTATGTTATCATTCTGACGTCAAGGACAGACTGCTCATGCAGAAAGTAGGTATCAGCTGTTTACACAATGTGGTTACATGATGTCCATTCAAATATGTTCTGCCTGTTAACTGCTGGTTTTTACACGACTAATGACCATACGATCACGCCCAGATGATGTTTGTCACTGTTAATCAAAGAGCTGAACAACGGGGAAGTCTTTGAAGCTGATAGGAGTCAGAGTGCTGGATGCACCTCTGACCAGACTTCCCTTTTGCAAAAGCATAAACTGAGTTAGCCTTCCTCCAAAGTCATCTTAATATCATGGATAGCAGACAAAACTCCGTCAAATTTCCATGAGAAGATGTTTTTTCATGTCTGCGATCGCTTTCATCACCTCATCTCCCTCGTCACCGGGCTCGTAGCCCTCTGTAGCCGGCTGTAGCATGCTAGCTTCTTCGGATTTTCCCCCCAGTTTATCCGGGTGTTTTTTTCATTGAAGTCATATGGCTAGCCATTCAAATCCTGTCTGATTAGTGACCTTTTGTTGTTATGTATTGATGATAAGTGGTAGGATGTAATTGTATTGAGTAAACACAGGATTACAGCCTGTTAGCTGAGAGAGCTCATATTAGCACATCCTCCTCACTCACCGCCATGTTGGATCTTTACTCATTTGACATGATTGACTCTTGGGCAGATGATGCGGGACCAATTGCTTTTGCCAAGATTCGCATTGATGGGAAAAACATTGCACTTATTTCCGCTCATGCCCCTAACACATTTGATACCTCCTTTTATTAACTATTAACAACAACTTTGCTTGATCTCACAGGTTTTTATTTAGTTTAAGGGGCAGACTTCAGCGCGATCTAGGACAGCAGCATGGACAGAACAGGTGGCTTCTAGAGTAAGGATCAACGTCTTGCATCTGAGTTGCTGCAGATTGTTATCAGATACTGGCATGGTCAGCATGCATATGTTAAACCCTTCTTTAGAAGACTTTTCATTTTACTCAGGAAGGCATAAATCTTTTTTCTAGGCTAGATTTTATTTTCTCTCTTTCAAAATGTTAAAAAGGCTCGTTACATTCCGGTCACCTGGTCTGATCACAAACCAATATATTGTTCAGTTACAATTCGACCATCTCCCTCCAAAGCCCAAAGATGAAGGTTCCACTCATCCTTATTGCTAGACGAAAAATTCATTACCCAATTTGAAAGTAATTTTAGTGAGTTTTTGGAGTTTAACGTTGGTTCTGTTTCTGATCCAAGGATAATGTGGGAGACAGTGAAAAGCTTTACAAGATGTGATACTACCTTATACGCATCAACACGGAAAAAGGAGCGGAAAGCCAAATTAGAAGCTTTGGAATCAAAATATGCAACCCTTGATTCTGCCTTGCAGCATAGTTTTGATGACCACACAGTTTTACAGAAGGATCTTGCGAAGAAAGAGATTAATTCCCTTTTTGAGGTGTCATTCAGAGTTTCTATTGCATAAAACTAGGCAAAGTTATTACTTTAATTCCTCAAAACCCAGTCACCTATAAGCTATGAAACTTCAAACAGATGAGCGTTTTGCGGATATATTTTGTATTAAAGGCAAAGACAGCATAATCCAATCCGACCCTAAAAAAGTGAATGCTTCTTTTGCCTCTTTTTATCAGGAGTTATATAAATCTGAAAGTAACCTCAATGTTATGGTTTTGAACCAGGATTTGAGGCAGGACCCAAGAGCAGACAGGAGACAGCAAGGACATTAAACATTAGGTTTATTTGTGCTGGTGTGAGGGGTGCAATCCAGAATCAGAGGGTGAAAGAGAGCGGTGAGGTCCAGTGAGAGCTTTAGGCAGTGTCGAAGTGACAGGGCAGAGAAGCAGGAAGTACGTGGAGGCACTGGAGGAGAGAGGAGCAGACACAGGAGGTTAGTTGAACAATCAGACAAACTACCAAGAAACAATTGCAAAAAGAGACTTAGTAGTCGGCTGTGTTACCACTAGACAAGTGGGAATACTCTGGCGCCTGTCCTCTGCTGCAGCAGTCCTTAAGAGAGTGCTCAGAGTGCTGGTGATTGCAGGCAGGTGTGAAGGGGAATCAGGTGCAGGTGTGGAGTAGTGAGGGAGGGAGAGTGAGTGCAGCCTGCTCAGGAGGGGAGACCGGGGCGAGACCAGACCGTGGTGAGAGAGATCACCACACTCAATAAGCAGTCTTGTATTGATTTCTTAAAAACCCAAACAAAACCATTACAGGAATATGAGGCAGCTGTTCGAAATATGTACGGGAGTAGATCACCTGGTCCAGATGGTATCCCACCTGAATTTTATCTGACTTTTTGGCCATTGATTGGTCCCTTCTTGGTGGACATGATCCAATATTCAATACAACAAGGCTCTTTTTCAAGGGATGTGAATTTGGCACTAATTTCTCTACTTATTAAGAAGGGAAAGGATCCGGCGGAGTGCGCGAGTTATAGGCCTCTTTCTCTTTTGATTGCAGACTTAAAGATTTATGCTAAATTACTGACCAGCTGGCTTCAAGACCTTATGACAAGGCTGGTTCATTGGGACCAAACAGGATTCATGAAGTCTAGACTGGCTACAGATAATATTAGAAGACTACTGCACACCACAGATGGTTAGGTTAATCTTCATCCTACTTTTGTGCAACGGACCCCTGGGGGATCCAGGAAGAATGCTTGAGCCTGGTTCAACAAATCCAAAACAGGAGCACCCAGGCTCAGTCAGTTGCACAAAGACTAAGCCAGGTACTTGTCTGTGTCTAAGTAGTTCGGACCACTTTGGTTAGGACCTAGTCACGTGCGTGCACCGAACAATTTATCTGGGGCGGCAGCTAGTGTCTAAGTGGCTAAGTGGTACCGTTGCTCTCGCCGCAGTCCCCGTCTTTAGGAGTACCTCCGAATACTCCTCCTTTTCCTGGCTAATTTCTTCTTGCTGTTGTGGTGGTTGGCTACGAATTAACGACAGAAAGCAAGGAAAAGCACCACACTAATGCATAAGTAGTTTGCAAAAACGCACTCGGTTCTCCGAAGTTTCACAATAATAATCCAATAAATAATTAATGTCTCCCAAAACTGAGTTGTTCTCTGATTGTGAATGAGTTTAAATTTTGATAGGAGCTGACAACAGATATGAGTGAAATATGCTGCTTCATCAGACTGTAAAATCGTATCTTTGTTCCTAATGCTGTTTAATTAGCGCCACGCACACATACACATGCGTGCGCACCCTCGCACACGCACACACACACCAAACACACACACACACACACACACACACACACACATACACACACACACATTATAGATAGATAGATAGATAGATAGATAGATAGATAGATAGATAGATAGATAGATNATGATTGAGGTAGCCAAAAAATTTCAGACTTGTAAGTCAAAGTAGGCGGCGGGGCTACCGTTTTAAGCTAATGCTAAATGCTAGCAAGATTGTAGCATTTTTTGAGTGGCAAAATAATAAATTTTTCGCAGTGGTCAGGGGGGGTAGGACATAGTGTGGCGCTCTTTTTTTCAAGGGAAAGGGGCGAAAATTGGGGTTAAAGCGGCGGAAAAAATTTATAATCCTTAAGGTTCCAAGAGGGCCTTCGCCCGCCTGCGGTCGCTCGGGCCCTAATTAATGTCTCCCAAAACTGAGTTGTTCTCTGATTGTGAATGAGTTTAAATTTTGATAGGAGCTGACAACAGATATGAGTGAAATATGCTGCTTCATCAGACTGTAAAATCGTATCTTTGTTCCTAATGCTGTTTAATTAGCGCCACGCACACATACACATGCGTGCGCACCCTCGCACACGCACACACACACCAAACACACACACACACACACACACACACACACACATACACACACACACATTATAGATAGATAGATAGATAGATAGATAGATAGATAGATAGATAGATAGATAGACAGATAAATAAAATCCTTTTAATACTTTTACATTAATGTTCAGGGTGAACATGACTTTTTGATTTTGATGAACTCTGTGCACTGTTTGTGATGTAAACTGATTAAAATAGTCTTTATCTTATACTTGCAGATGTCTACCATGGTGACTGTCTCATCAGGTCCATGACTCCTGAGTCTCTCAGATCTCTAGAATCTATCAGCACCTGTCACATACTGAGCCAAACAACCACTTTTTACAACATGGCTGTGTCATGTCTGTCACTCTGTCCTGAGGTTGTGATGACGAGATTTTGCATTGACAGGAGAACTTTCTGGTGTGTTGCTGGAGAACAGGGGGGTAAACCTGCCAGTCTTTTCTACTGACACCCTTCACAGACCCCAGGAATCACAGCAGACCTACAATCAGGCCAGGACGAGGGCCAAGACTGAAATGACCTCTGACCTCCTGAAGTCATGCTTTCACCACCTTCAAAACTTAGGGGTCAGCCCTGTGAGGGCATATGACATCACTGACATCACATCACTGTGGCCTGTGCTGTCCTACTCAATGTGGTCGACCTGAAGAAGGGGAGGACCCCCAGAGCACCACCACACATGGACTGAAACGATCCTGTCTCCTCCCTGATGACCACAGTGGTTTGCTGGTCAGGGTCCAGTAAGCGTTACATCATTTTACTCACAATGCATCTTTTGAATTTAGTCACATATGTTGTGCAGCAGCAGAGACAGGTGCTGTTAATTTCAGTTAAATATGGTCTTCATCACCAGAGGAAGTTATTTATTTTATCCAATTTAAATTGATTTGGCCTCTCATGATACTTGTGTTGTTTACTGTGTGTAAGCAGGGAGGCTACAACATCATTTATTTGTCTGTTCATTTGTGTGTGGATTTGTCCTGCATTTATTTCAATGTGAGGATGTGGATGTATTGTATAGAGACATTTGAATGTGTAATTATCCTTATATTCTGTAATATGCTTTAAACTTGTGCTTTCTTTCTTGATTGGAGTGGTTGGGTGGGGTGGGGGCTGTGTTTCATTGCAAAAAGTCTTCTGCTCTCTAAGGGTAAAAAATAAAAATAATGTAAGGTATTTAGACACATTAATTAGGTTAATTTCAACACTTAAGTGATAAAGGCTGATCATGTCGCAGATAAGTTTTTTGTTAAATTCATGGGATTTAATCCCATTCAATATTCTTTTTGATGTATTCGTGAAGTTTCAACTCAAACATGAGTTAAAACAAAAAAGAAGCTTATTGCTTCTCTGACATTTGAAAATATTGCACTGTGCTTGTGGTATAGTAATTATTATCATTTTAGACTACTCGTTTAATGTCATAATGATGAAATTACAATAAATTGACTTAACATTGAGTTGAACATTAAATGATAATTTATCGGTTTAAACTAATATAACTTTATTAAGCACAAAAAGAGAAAATAATAGTGCAGACCTGTCAGTGCATCATTCACAGGTACATAGCAGCTTCTCACTCCAACAAGAGGCCCCTGTGAAACCATGGCAACACACAATTCCTGTTTCTGCCGGACAGAAGGGAAGTTTGTTCCAAAGCTGCTGCTATAATTAAACTCTACAACTTGATGAAGGAGACTTCATTTAGCTGTGAGTGTGACTTCTGACGTAGTGCACTCCATCATAGAGGAGAAAGACTAATCCCCCCCCCCCCCCCCCCCCCCACACACACACACACGCACACAAAAGTCTTTTTTTTAAATCAGAATTCTGACCTTTTTTTCTAAAAATTCTGTCTTTTTTCTCAGAGGAATCATACACAGTCTATGGAAGAAACTTCAAAAGAAATGGCCCTAATCCTCTTCCGTACGCAAGAGAGGGAGGAGGTGCTGACTATTTTGACAACAGATTTTAAGTGACAGAGGAGCAGGCGGATGAGTACCTGAAGGTGGCAGTAATGCAACTCTATGGGAGCCAATTGCCGTTCAACCATAGACTGTATGCGTTCAACACCAGAGAAGAAGAAGCAGCAGCAGCAGCAGCAGAAGAAGAAGAGACAGTCTAACATTTTTTTTTTAATTTTTAATTTTTTTTACTAATTCACATAATAGCTCGTTAAACGGTGGCACACTTATGTCATTAAATATTTTTCATTTTATCATCTGTAAATTGAATTGAACTGAAAAAGTAAACAGAGAGTTGCTCCTGCCACAGCTAACGCTAACGTTGGTAATCGCTCAGTGCCGTTCATTCTGGTCTCTGTGGGTTCCGGGTCTGTTTTCGGACCAACATGAAGCCCCCTCCTCGGAAACGGTCCAAACCGGAGCAGAGACCTGCTGAGCCGGTCCTGGTTCAGTCCGGTAAGTGGAAGAGATTCGAGCTGAGCCGACTGTTGACCGGGCTGAAGAAGCTGAGCCGGAGCGCGGCGGAGGAGGTGGACTACTGTGGCCTGAAGGAACACATCAAGAGCCGGTCAGTGACTGAGGTACTGGACCGCTCCCTGCTTCCGTGTTCGGTCATGGATGAACATTTATAACAGCAACTCCAAAATCACAGGCCACCGTCCATATTTGTTCTCTATGATGGGATAATTGACGGATAAGACTCATGAAGAGGCCATTCTTAAAACATCAAAAATAAGGATACACACACACACACACACACGCATACATACAGAACAATTAAGAGATTTAAGTCTTTTTAAAGTTGACGCAGCCCTGAAAAGAGGGTGACCGTAACTTGTCTCAAAAATAGTACATCTCTTTAATATTACTGATAGTTCAACAAGTATCATTAATTTAATAAACAGTTTCAGAAGGACGTACTCATAGATTTGCAAATAGAACTTATTACTCATTGTTTTGGGGTGGTCATTCCACATGATATCCAAAAATGGCTAGTACATTAAAGTAGTTAAAAAATGGGTTTATTTGCAAATGTAAGAAAAACTTTATAGCCTTAGGGATGTTTTGTGTCTAGTTGACGAAACAACCTGTCCTTGTGGTGATTTCAAAAGTCCTTAAGTCTTGTGTTCTTGATGGTAGCGCTAGATGATTTTTCATATAATGAACATAGTTGGACAATATTTGTTTTTATATTCTGATGGAAATATAATTGCAAATGCATCATAATTTTGCTAGTGAATGCAAAACTTGTTAGAAATTATGGCAAATAGGGCTATGGATATATTGAAATTGATACAAAGTGATTTTAAAACAGTTGTCCTGTTGGGAAAAAAACTAGGTGTCATTGACCCAACAATAATAATAGCAGTAATAATAATAATGATAACAATAATATAGCATTGGTAATAACATTGATAATATTAATGATACATTTTATTTGAATGGCACTCAAGGACACATAAAACAAGTACAAATGTTCAATTTCAAAAGTACAAAGGATAAAGGGATACAAAAAAAACAAAAACAAACTCACAACAGATGAGGGAATGAACAGATCAGAAACGTTTACTTCTAAATGCACCTAAAAGTTCATAGGCGCATAAATAAAGCTCTTCCTGTGACCTGTGTTCCCGGCTCAGATCCAGTCCATGGTGGACTCTCTGAAGAACAGAGTTATCTCTTGTGCCAGCTTTACCTTGAAGAAGAGGAGACGGGAGGAGAGGAGGACGAAGAAACCCATTGAGCTGTGGACTCACATGTCTTCATCTTTGGCAGGAACCCAGGAAGAGACTATCAACACGGCTTTTGCTCAGGTACCTCTGATCTACATGCTCAGATAGATTCAGGGTTTGGAGATATCGGCTGTGTCTCAATTCAGGGGCTGCAGCCTTTATAGCCTTCGTAGGCTGCAGCTTCTGGAAGACCCGTCTTTCGTAGCCTTCATGGACTGCAAAGGCCGGCTTAATTGAGACAGTCTGGTTTACGGAGCATTTCCTGTTTGTGTCACATAGCCCTGTCCTCGTTGCTTAGCAGCTGTTGAGCGCAGAAGTGGAAATGGAACCAGAAAGTTTGAAAACATTTTTTGTTGTTTGTTTTGTTAGAGCAGGGGCCCGTTGCACAAAACTAGGGTAAGGGATTAAGGTGGGATATCTTGGTTATCCTGGCTCAACTTATCCTTGATCCAGTTGCACAAAAGTAGGATAGTGGGAAGTGGGATATGTTATGACCTAAGTTACCATGGAGATCTATCCTGTGGGGCTAGCCTGCTCCAGACCAGGCTAAGTTCCAGGATCTATTTAATCTCATCCCTCATCTCAGTCAGTAGCCACCACAAATCTGAGCCAGTAGTTATTTCAATGTCCACTACACAATGTTTTCACATTCTACTAGATCCACTGTCATCATCTAAACATTTATGATCAATAATTTACGTACTTATTCACTTTATAAATAAATAAGTAAAACTACACAGTGAAGTGTAACTAGATGTTCCTTTATTGAATCAGGATAAATCAAAGCAGGTAAACCATCATCTCTTTTATAAACTGAACTCACAAAGTGAAACTACAAGACAGAAAGCACAAATTTAAAGCGTATTACAGAACATAGAGATAATTACACATTCAAATGTCTCTATATAATACATCCACGTCCTCACATTGAAATAAATACAGGACAAATCCACACACAAATGAACAGACAAATAAATAATGCTGTAAGCTCCCTGCTTACACACAGTAAACAACAAACATCATGAGAGGCCAAATCAATTTAAAATGGATAAAATGAACAAATAAATAACTTCCTCTGGGGACGAAGGCCATATTTAACTGAAATTCAAAGCACCTGTCTCTGCTGCTGCACAGGAGGGCAAAGGTCATTTCAGTCTTGGCCCTCGTCCTGGCCTGATTGTAGGTCTGCTGTGATTCCTGGAGTCTGTGAAGGGTGTCAGGAGAAAAGACTGGCAGTTTTACCCCCTGTTCCTCATGCAACACACCAAAAAAATTCCCCTGTCAATGCAAAATCTCATCGTCATAACGTCAGGATAGAGTGACAAACATGACACAGCCATGATGTAAAAAGTGGTTATGAAAAGAGGTTGTGTGGTGAGCCACTCATGTGACAGGCACTGATGGATTCCAGAGGGTTTGAAAGACTCAGGAGTTATGGACCTGATGAGACAGTCAACATGGCAGACATCAGCAGTTAGAAGATAGGGACTATTTAATGAAGCTCGCGTTAGTTCATGCAGGACACGGAAGTCATACGCCCAGCCGATACCAGCTGACAGGCCGACATTTGAATCACTCCTCTCCTCTTAACCAATCACAGCTCGCTGTTGACCACTAGGTGGTGGTCTACATTCACAACTATTTCTGCTACTGCTGTACACCACACTGCTGCATCTCCAAGTTACCTCCTCCACCCCAGCCTCCTCCTGTTAAGTCTGTATTCATGTATAATATTCATCTATTATATTCATACATAAAGTGTGTTTCTTGTTCCCCAGGGGATTATTGTGAAATTTTGGAGAACCGATTGAATGCATTTTTGCAAACTACTTACACATTAGTGTGGTGCTTTTCCATGCTTTCTGTTGTTGTTTTATGGCTGTGGTGGTGTTGTCTTTTTTTTTAAATTGGTCCTTGTCCTCCTTATAAGCCTCCATGAGGATTTCTGCCCCTGACAGCAAAAAGCACGCTGCTCTCATTGCCATGGTGAATCGGTGAATCTGGGATCAACAGCAGGGTCCATTTAACAAATCCACGTGCGCGCACTGATCCAGGATTGGTTTCACCAGGCTTGATGAATCTGTGTCCGTTCATCCTGGTTTAGTCTTTGTGCAACTGACTGAGCCTCCTGTTTTGGATTTGTTGAACCAGGCTCAAGCATTCATCCTTGATATCTGAATCTTACTTTTGTGCAACGGACCCCTAGACGTGTTCCACTACCAGCATTGAAATGTGATGTACTTGTTTAAAATACAATAAAGAGGGACAGAGAAACAGGCTTTACTGTTGCTCTGTAGTGCAGTATAATTTGGAGGTAGTTCTGTATGACAGGGATTTAAGTGATGTTTATAATGTAAACCTGATTGGTAACAGGCGCTATTTGTACAACTGCTGTTCAGCTTCAGATAAAATTTCTTCCAACTTTCTTCTCTGAGTTTGGTGCTGAAAGCTTTTCAACAGCATAGAAATGAACATTTATAAATGAACTGCTCCCTGAGTCCATCGACTTTCATGATGATGTGCAATGAACCCTGGGATACATAAGGCTGTGAAGGATCAACGGAATCTGTCCTTTGCATAACCTGAAAAGAAAGCTGCATTTGTTGGCTGCATCGGCCGCATTTGGAGGTGCCTGCGAATTGAGTCAGCCTTCGACGCATGGCTGTGATGTAACGCGTCTTCAAATTCAGCCTTTGAAGGATCGGCCCCTGAATTGAGACACAGCCATCCTGATAGTGGAAGTCAAACATCCCCTCCCCCTCTTTACTGATCTCACAGTTTACCTCTGGTGAGTCTCCAGACTCTGATCTCACCTGTTCAGGTTTGTATTTTTCAGATGCTGATTGTTTCATCCAAGGAGCCGCGTACTCTGAGGTACTGTGACCCCCCAAGAGTCGAGTCATCAAACCCTGATCAGAGCCAACCTTCAGGGCGCACTGTCCCCTTCAGACCAATGCCCCGACCAGCACCTGGACCAGGTACCAGGCTCACTATTCTATCTGTTTCAGATCACTGTCAGGAGAGCAGGAGCCATCTTACCATACTCATGTGTCCCTCCTCAGGTGTGCGTCCTGTCAGCAGGCCCGCCCCTCCACTTAAGGCTATAAAGACTCCTGCCATTGAGAGCCCTTCTGGAAGACACTCTGCTCCATCACAATTGTTCCAAGTCTCTTCACCCCAGACAAAACCTGGATCCAACCCTGGAGCCTCCTTAAGTCAGGTGGCTGTTTCTGACCCCCCACAGCCCAGCTCACAGACGTCGGTCACCCCCCTCCCCTCTGTCCCAGGACCTGCAACCTCTCCTAACTCTGCATCTTTGCACCAGACCCTACTGCCCGGTCCTCCCCCGCTCTCCTCCTCTTCTGCTCTTGGTCCTGTTTCCTCACCCTCAGCCCCCTCTCTAAGTCCTGCCCCCCTCACCCAGCCCTCACCCCTCCCTCTCTCCAGTCAGGCCGCCAGCCTATGCGCCTGCTTTGGTCGGACCAGTAAGTATGCGACTCAGGACAGTCCCAGGGTGCTGGGACTGAAGTGTGTGGTGGACTTTGAAAAGATCTACACGTACCTGAGCTCCATCCTGAAACCTGAGGAAGAGTGCTGTCTCACCCCCATGGGTGAGTCTGACCCCTTGCTGGGTGTCCCTAAAATCTAATATCACAACAAGGAGAGATATTCTGCCTGGCCAAAAAAAAAAGTCACCACCAAAAAAAAAGGTCTTCACTCTTATTTTTGGTTGGACCTCCTTTAGCTTTGATTACTGCACACATTCACTGCAACATTGTTTCCATAAGCTTCCGCAGTGTCACAAGTTTTATTTCCATCCAGTGTGTCATTTATTTTTCACCAAGATCTTGTCTTGATGATGGGAGAGTCTGACCACTGCACAAAGTCTTCTCCAGAAAACCCCAAAGATTCTCAATGGAGTTAAGGTCTGGACTCTGTGGGGGCCAATCCATGTGTGAAACAGATCTCATGCTTCCTGAACCACTCTTTCATTATTTGAACCCCTTGAATCCTGACATTGTCATCTTGGAGTATGCCTGCGCCCTTAGGGCAGAAAAAAGACATTTATGGAATAACCTGCTCATTCAGTATGTTCAGGCAGTCAGCTGACCTCATTCTTCGTGCACATCATGTTGCACTGCCCCCACAGGCTTGTACAGTAGGCATTAGACATGATGGGAGCACCACTTCACCTGCTTCTCTTCTTACCCTGATGCACCCATCACTCTGGAACAGGGTAAATCTGGACTCATGAGACCACATGACCTTCTTCCATTCCTTCAGTGTATAATCTTTATTCTCCCAAACAAATTGAAGCCTTTTTTCCAGTTAACCATACTGATTAGCAGTTTTCTTAAGGCTACATAGCTGTTCAATCCCAATTTCTTGAGTTCACTTTGCAATGTGTGTGAGGAAATGCTCTTACTTTCAAAATCAAACATAATTTTGGTTTTTTATGCATCAATCTCGTTAGGTGTTTTATCAATTTGATGCCAATGATTTGACCCTTCTTAAACAGACTAAATCTTTTCCAACACCACAGGATGTGTCTTTCTCCATGGTTATTGAAGACATGAGAAGTTATCCATTCCATCAGCTGGGGTTAAATAACTTGTTTCCAGCTGAAAGATAATCACCAATGCAGTAATTATCCAATAGGAGGCTTTGACCTGTTTGCTTTGTTAAATCCAGGTGGAAACTTATTTTTGAACAGGCAGTTTATATCTAGAACAATGGTTTAATAATTTCATGGATCTGATCACATTTGAGCCTGAAGTGTTTCTGATCTCTTCTCTGTTTCGGTCTCCTCTCTTTCATCTGACTCTCTTTGTCCTCCAGAGGGCGCCATAGTACTGGATCTCTTGATGTCTCTCATGGAGGAGCTTCCACAGCTGGACTGTAACGAGCTGAAGAAACACCTGGCACAGGTACGGCAGCTTCACAGAGATGAGTTTTGAATCATTAGAAAAAGGTTTCAGAGTACAGATACTGTGCCTGTGTGTGTGTGCGTGTGTGTGTTTGTTTGTGTGTTTGTGCATGTGTATGTATTAAGGCTGTCCGTTTGCCCCAAAAATCAAACTGGAAAGATTTTTGAACATACAGGGCAATAATCGAAGATATTTGGTTATTGTTGTGTATCATTGATGTGGCGTGCCCTCCTTGACTGCATGCCTCAGATGAAAAGTCAACAAGTGAGACCACAGACTTATTAAGGAAGTGAGTTGCTTTTCAAAAAACCGACACACAGCCTGGTGTTTGTTTATAATTCTTCCATCAACACTTTAGAAGCCAAATACTTCAACACTGTTCTCCTCAGGTGATTTGGTGTTGTTATTGTCTGCCCTTTGTGTCTTCCACTTTTCTAAAATGTACCGCACTTTCTGGCCCTTTTTCAAACCAGACCCTACACCCTAACCAGCTGTGACTGAGTGCACTCAGTCAGAAGTCCCACTCGCAGCTGAGTGAAGTCCCCTTCATCAAGGTGTAGAGTTAAATTACAGCAGCAGCATTGGGACAAACTACCCTCAGGCCAACGTAAACAGGACTTGTGTATTGCCATGTTTTCACAGCAGCATCTTGCAGGGGTGAGAAGCTGCTGTGCACTTTTTTTTGTTTTATTTTTGTTTCTTTTTAAATATTATTAGTTTAAACTGATGAATTATTCTTCAATGTATAACTCAGTGTTTATGCAAGTTATTGTAAAATCATTATAAAGTCATAAAATGAGTTGTCCAAAATTCTAATAATTATAATCCTACAAGGATATTTTCAAACATCAGAGCAGCAAAAAGCTGCTTTTTGTTGTATCTTTAGTTGGAGTTGAAATGTAATAAATACATCAAAAACAAGATCAAATGGGAAAAGTTTCCTCAAAATTAACAGAAAATTTTTCTGCAATATGACTTTGATCATACTTTATCAACTCAGTGATAAACCTAACCTAATTCATGTATCTAAGCTCATTAGATTACTTTTATCTTTTATCCCAAGAGGGCAGAGGACTTTTTGCAACTATGTACCTCCCCCAATCATGATGCTGTGTAGAGCTGTCCAGAAGCATGTATCAAGCTGATGGGTCACAATAGATATGACGGATACACGTGTGTGTGTGTGTGTGTGTGTGTGTGTGTGTGTGTGTGTGTGTGTGTGTGTGTGTGTGTGTGCGTGTAAATGTCTGATTTTATCCTTCTATTGAGGGACTTGCTTTGTTTTACACCATGCTTTTATCTTGAAGGTTGGGTTGGGGTCTGTTGTCTGCTCAAGAAAAAAGCTTGTATTGCTCTTTATTTGAGCCCACAGTGAACTTTAGCTGGGATCTCCTCCTTCTTCTGTATTCCTCTCTGTAACAATCTCTCCTCTCAGCTGATGTCCATGTCTAGGACTTCAAAGTAGACTGTTTCCTGTCCAACCCTCCACCTGAATCACGTCCTGACAGGGATAAAAGCTGTGTAAAACTGGGTCATATCTCTGTAAATCACATCACTTTACTGCTCAGATCAAAATTATATGATCCTGTATTTCCTGTCCTCCTCTACTCACACTCACGTGTGGCCCCGTCCCTTAAGGTTGGAGAACACTGCGTACCCAGGCTCAGATGTGTCAGGGTTTGGTTGTCTGATGAAGGGACAGATGTTTGCTGGATGTGTTGAATCAAAGAGAATAAAGGGAGATAACTCATTCCTATGCCTCTTGTCGTCAGATGTATCAGACTCTCTCCTCCCCTCCTGACTCCAAACTGTCCAGAGACTTGTCCAGAGACCTGTCCAGAGACCCGTCCAGAGACCCGTCCAGAGACCCGTCCAGAGACCCACAGGACGGACTGAGTCCTGGGACTGAACCACCAGCCAGTCCAGACCCTCAACAGAGCACCAATAGGTCATCTGACATACAGAGTGGAGTGGTCACCCAGCAGCCGAATGAAGCAAGCAGCACCACATCCAACCAGGAGGCAGACATTGCTGAAGCCCGCCCCCCCCTCAACCCTTTCATGGTCCCTGTGGAGTTGTTAAAACGCAGAGACGTTCAGCCACGACTTCTCTAACTGTTTAGTCTTTTTTGCTTCTTAACATTATTAAAACAGTGGGCAGAACCCTGGAGACACAAAGTCAAGTTGGTCCTGTTACTTGATCTTGGTTTTGCCCCCCCCCCTGTGGAAAAATGAAGACCATCCAACCTGAAACTGTTGCAGCTCACAGAGTTTTGTGTTTTATAAGGGGCTTTATTTTGAAGTTGAATCTAAAATCTAAAATCTTTTCCACATTGTGGCCCATATAGAGGTGCTGTCTGAGCAACGTGTTGAAAACTGAAGGTTCAGAAGTGAAGTTCGATCAGATTTATCGTTCTTTTTCCTATTAGTTAAGTCACTTTGGGAAACAAGTAATTTTCCTGCTTTTGTTTTGTAGTCAATAAACACTGATGTGAAGAGAGACTTTGCCGTTTTTACTGCTTGTAAAAAAAAATCATTAAAACATATTATACCTGAACTTCTACTACAGAGCCATGCTGTTGTAATCCTGCAGAATGTGGTTTGTCATTGTCTCTCAGAAATCTGTGAGGTCTTCCTGAAAAAGTCATTGTTTGGACTGCAGCACATGTTGCTCCTAACCCTGTACATGTAGTTCGGTGTTAATGGAGTCCTCCCAAATTCGTAAGCTGACCATGCCATGGTCTCTTCTGGTCCCCAGACTATGAGGGATTCTGGCTATAAACTGTGAGCTGAGTACAAACCAAGTGCACCCTCTGCTGTTCAGAGCAGAGAGCACAGAGCCACTGTTTCTCAAGAAGAACATCAGATCCTGATCTATCAGACCACAGGAGTTTCCTACTTCCCCTCAATCCACCTTAAACCAAAAGAGGTCAAGGGAAGTCTCTGCTGGTTCCGGATCAGGGTTACACCTGGTTTCCTCTTTGCAGGTTACAGTTTGAACCAGACCATTGTGACATTGAATAAAGAAATGAATTGTGTTCAAAGACATGCAATCATCTCCACTAAAGAGTCACAAGTGTTGTTGTCTATGCAGTGATCTCCATGACAGAGTCAAGTGTTTTTATAGATGCAGTGATCTCCAGTGCAGAGTCATGTCTGTCTTTATAGATGCAGTGATCCCAACTACAGAGTCACATCTGTTTGTGTAAATGTAGTAACCAACCACTAAAGAGTCATGTCTGTTATTTATGAATTGACCCCCACTACTAAGCCATGTCAGTTTTTATTAATGCAGTAATTCCCATTACAGAGTCGTATTTAATTGCAATTAATTAATCGCACAATTTTTTTCACCGCCTGACAGAACTACGAGATACTGTTGTGCCTAAAAGTTGTAAACCTGTTCCAAAGTTTACACCCCCATGTTTTTAATACCTTGTATTTCCCCCTTAAACATCAATAACAGCTTGAAATTCTTTGTCGTTGTGGATGATTATAGATTATTGATGTATATATATATATAGGTTATTACAGTTTTAACAGTGCTTCTTGGCATCCTCAATTCCTTGGCTACGTTTTTAAATCCTTTTCCTGTTTTATACAGTTGGATTACCTTTTCTCAGAGATCCTTTGACAATTCTTTTTCTTTCCCATGACGCAGAAACCAGAAACTCCAACGCAGCACTGAGTGAAAGATGCACATGTCTGTCAGGAGCTCAGAAACTCACAGAGCTTTTATACACACACACTGATTACAAGCTAATAGATCACAGGTGAGGATGGTTACCTTTAGTAGACATTCAAACACATTTGTGTCAAAATGTTGTACATTTATCAGGCCAAAATCACCAGGGGGTGTAAACTTTTGAACAGGGTCATTTTTGAAGTTTCTGTTGTCATTAGGATTTAAAAAGAGTAAACCCTTTTTTTTCAACAAATATCTTCACCCAACCACTGATCATGGGTGACAGAAAGGTTTTTGTGTTATCATTCATATTTTCTGGGAAAAGGCCAAAAATCAGAAATTCCGCTGGGGGGTGTAAACTTTCAGGCCCAACTGTATATCTCGATATTTTGATTTTTCTCACCAGTCACTGTGTTAAATGTTTAATTCAACCCTTAAATTTATGAAATAACACCAGTATAATAATTCTAGCAGACCTTTCAGTCAGATTTCTATAATTTGCAGCCAAAAAGAGAAAAATCTAAATCAGATTAAGTCTAACAAACCTTGTATTCCAAACCACACTTTACATAGTTACATTATTCTAGTTCCAGTAAAATATTACATTTAGATTTATTTATCCGGCTGAATGTATCACCATGACTGTCTCAAAAGATTTCTAAAATTACAACAATGAAGACCAAGGTTAACAGGAACTGAAGTTGGGGATGACTTAATCTAACTTTCATTTCCATAAATCAGCTATCTGGATATTGTTGGTCGAGCTGAAAGGACTCTGTTAGTGACTTCTGTCTCTGAGCCTGGGCTCTCACTGAAGGTAAGTATTGTTAGTTTAACAGTTTGCTCTTATTTTGAAGGGGACACAGGTTCATAACAGGAAGTTGGTTGGACAATAAAACAAGATGTTTGAATGCTCCATGAACTGTCTGTGTGAATCTTCTATGTACAACACGACAGTTTGAGGATTCCGCCCCTACCTCTGTTTACTTTGCAGCTCAGAGTTTTATTTTTGATGCAATACCAGATGTTTGTATATTTATAGTGATGCTGAAAAACTTCGTTTTCTGAAAACATCTCAGCTTGCAGAATTCTGGTATTCAGCTGTAAGTAACACCAAATGAAGCCCATTTGGGAATTAAACTGAATTTTAAGTACACATTTTGTTTGTTTCTCTTCTTTGTCATGAAGAGCTGTGAGAGAATCAGGCAAGGATCACACAGGCAGCAAAGCAAGCCCAAATACAAAACTACACTTTAGAAAACAAACCCAAAAGTTCACAACTTGCAACCAACGAGACGTGCAAACACCTTTTTTCCCACGTCCCCTGACACATGAACACTCATGTGCAGGAGAGTTTTCTGTATGGGCCTGGGAGTTTGCTGCTCCCTGTGAAGCACCAGCAGAGTGAAAGGAATGCAACTACAAAGAGAATAACACACTGACATCTCAACGCATTAACCTGACAGTTTATACACGATGGTCACAATATAGCCAGTTTATACATCCCACGTGCAACAACCTGCGATATATTATGGTGTATGATCGCTGTCAAAAAGATGTATGCATAACTAATGATTTGTATTTGTAATTTTAATAATTTCTCGGTCCATCAAGCTGTTTTACACAAAATCCTTCTGTCATATACACAAATCTGTGAACTTGGGTTTGAGTTGGGATTGTTTTTATACAAGTGTGAGTTTAAAATCTGCGAGTGGGTCAATAACAAAAAGAGGGTCTAAAAACATATTTTTAAAAAGTTCTTTGAAAATGGATAAAAAATATATTTCTGAGTGAAGAATTATGTTTTCTAACAGATTTCCGTAGTTGACCAACATTTCAAAGTTTTTAGGTTCATTATTTTTTAGTATTCTTAATTTGAGCACCCAAAAATGTCAGGTGGCACAACCAAATATATGAAAATATATTTTTATGTTCCTGTTATTTTTTCTGTGTGAAATTATTGGCAAGTATCTCTCAAGTGTCTGTAGTGACTCATACATTTTCATTTTGTGTGTTTCATTTGTTTTATTTGTGAATAAGATAAATAATTTGATGTTAAAATGACATTTCACATTATTACATTGTTTGTACCACCTGACATGGAAATTGTTCCAGTCACCAATGAACTGAAAGGGTTAGGGTTAGGGTTAGGTGTTAGGAACAAGCAGTTTTAAAAGTACAACTTACCTCTGTCCCCAAAGAGGTTCAGAGAAGTGCACGGGCACGCATGGTTTATTCTAAGTTTTCCTTCTTTTTGTTTGATGTTTTTTCTTTTTTTTTTTTCTTTTTTTCACCTTTACTTCTTTGTATTGGTTTTCTTTGGATTACTTTCTTTCCCCCCCCCTTTTTTATACTTTTTTTCACATTCCTCCTGTCATGCTACCAGAGTAGCTCTTCAGACACACTTTTATTCCATAAACCAGGGGCTCAGAGTGGCAGTCTGAGTCCCCTACACACAACATTCAACAACACACAACACTTAACCACACACAACTGCAGGCACTCCTCACAGCACATACTCAGTCACAGTCAGTCCGAAAATCAGTCACCCTGAATCCGTCCTCTGTTTGTTCTTTTGAATTTTGAATTTATTTCTGAGTTTGAAACTTTTCGTTCTTTTCTTTGTACCTTTATTTATTTCCAAAAACATGAATTCAGGGGCTCAGAGGTTCACCAAGACGGGAGGGAGGCAGGTCAGACACATGCTGGTCATGCAAACTAAGTGCTGAAAAAAAAAAGTGCTAAAATGAAAAGTGCTCAACACAAAATAAAACCAATACATACGCAACACAACACAACATGAATGGTTGTTAACACAAAGTGGCGTATGCCCGGCCTCCCCCAGTCCAGTCTCACTCTCCTAGTTTCACTCTGTTTCATTTAGCCCATACGGTATTTCTGTTTTCAGTTTTTGAATCCATATTTTTTCTGTTTTTATTCTGCGAGCCATGGACCAGGCGAAGTCGCCCTCCAGTCCCGTCACCCTCAGATTTTCCTTTCGGTGCTGATCAAAGTGCACATACAGCCATTCTTTTGTCTTTTTGTTAAGTGTGATATAAGTGTTGTTTTAACCTGAGTTCCAGTTTGTTTTTGGTTTGACCTACATATAATTTACCACACATTCTGCACTCAATCACATACCCCAGGTTAGAGGATTCCAAACTAGATTTCTGCCAAATAGGCGCCTCTCTCCCCGTGTAGCGATTTGTCACATAGGCTCTGGGCCAAAAGTGAGCCGCCTGTAGGGGTTGTCCCCGCTGTTGTAGTTGTCCCTGTCCCTCCTGCAGCTGTCCCTGTTGTTTTTTGGAGCCCCTGTTGTTCATCAGTGAAGCGTGTACCAGCTGATCTTTGAGGTTTTTGTTTTTTCTGAACGCTGAAATTATACGGAAATCCTTAAGCAGTTCATAGCCCTCCTGCATCAGTCTGAAGTTTGTTTTGACCTTACGGTTCAATTGTTGTGATGCTGCAGAGAAGGTGGTCACCAGGGGGACGAGATTAAGATCTTTGTCGTCCCCCCTGGGGGCCCCCCTCTGTTTACAGGGGAGATCCCTCTCCACCTCTGTCAGGTTTAAAGCAACCAAATACATCAGAAAAGAGACACAAATGAGGAAAAGACAACAGAATTTTAATTTTACTTGCAAGGAGAACGCAGAGATGTGCTCAGTTACAGATCTTCTACGCTCTGAATCCCACTCTGCCCATCCTCACCTTATATTCCCTCAGAGGGCCTTAGTTACATGATGCACTCTGAGGGGGTGGGGGATAAAATATGAGTACGTGTTTGTATGTGCATAAAGTCCAGCAAACGAGTACATGCCGTCCAGTGTCCTCCCATCTTCAAGTCTACAAAGTCTACCGTCCTTGACTTTGGAAGGCTCTCCCATCTTCAAACCGACCTTGACTAAGGAAGGCTCCCACAGTTCTGAGAAGTGATGCAGCTGCTTGCTCAAACAGCTGCGTCCTCCCTCAAGACCTGCTCATCAGTGAGATACACAGAAACTATGTGCTACACAGAAACTAGGTGAAAGTACAGAAGGAATATCAGAATATGAAACTGTGGATAAATATCAGCATATATGGGATAACTTATGTACATTTACTCTAACAACCTCCCTTTTGATTTTTCTTAAGAACGTTCTGCCGTAGCCCCTCGCTCTCAGAGCTTTGAAGAGGACCTGGGTCGCTGCGTCCGCGTCTTCTCTTTTTGTGCATATACGGTGAAACCTAATGAGCTGTGATTTTACAATGCCCCTAAAAGTATGCACCGGATGATAGCTGTTCTTATGCAAGAGAGCATGCGTGTCAGTTGGTTTAAAAAACACCTTCGTTCCCAGGCTCCACTCTTCCGGCTGATTCTGAATGATAAAAACCTCAGTATCGAGGAATTCGATCTTATCCTTCTGCAGATTGTACTTTACAGTGATGGACTCGTGATGTCCGTTCAAGGTGGCGATGAACTGCTGAAACTCCTCCTCAGAGTGTGGCCACACTCCAAAGATGTCGTCTAGGTACCTGATATAAAGCAGCGGCAGCCGGCTGCATTTGGGGAAGACTGTTTGCTCCCAGTCTGCCATGTAAATATTGGCGTAGGCTGGGGCAAACTTCTTTCCCATCGCCGTACCATGAATTTGAAGGAAAAATTTTCCCTCAAATTCAAAGTCGTTCTTAGTCAGACTCAGCTCCAGCAGGGACAACAGTGGCTCATCTGGTCTCCGGGGATCAGGGTTATCTTTAAAAATCTGTTTTACAGCTTTCAGGCCTAGCTCCATGTTTATGTTTGTGTACCGAGCGTCTACATCGATGGAGAACAGGAGGGCGCCAGGGGGAATGCGAGTTGCTGCGATTTTTTCTACAAACTCGTATGTGTCCTCTGATGTTACTGAGACAAGGGGTTCAGAAACAAATCAATGTATTCGGCGATGGCATAAGACTTGCTACCACAATCGGATACAATCGGTCTGCCCGCAGGGAATTCCCCGGGGACCGTCCAGCTTGCAGGATCTTTATGTATTTTCGGCAGCAAATAAAATCTGCGCGAACGCGGCAGATCTGGCCCAGACAAATAAGATTTCTGTTTCGCTGAGATCTGTTTGAGATTGTACATGTCATTTAGCGTTTTGCGTATTTTACACTGATTCTCACTTTGTACCAAAACTGCAAGCGGTTTGTAATGATTTGTGTTGTTGAGTTGTCTATAAGCCTCAACCAAATACTGTTTTCTGTCTAAAATGACAATCTTAGACCCCTTGTCTGCTGGCTTCACAATTAGCTCCGAGTTGCGCTTCAGATCCCCCAGTGCTCTCCTCTCCTGCGGCTTCAGGTTGTCTGTATCCCGGTTCTCTCCCCGAATGCACCCGAGGCTCCGACGGTCGGACTCGATCAGTTTTTTTATCGGGTCCGGAACCGTCCCCCACTCTGGCTCCCACCTTGAGGCCCCTGGTGAACAATTCCCAGCCGGCCCCCCCGACTCTGTCAAAGTGGTTCAGTAGTTTGACGCGACGGTGGTATTCTTACAGGTCGTGTTTTAGGTCATCGGTGTCGACCTTCAATGGCGTTGGAACAAAAAAGAGACCCCTCTCTAAAAGGGAGGCCTCAGCCTTGTTCAGTACATATGTGTTTGAAAGGTTTAGAATGTTTGAGTGTGTCTGAAAGTTTTTTTCTTTGTTTAGTCTTCCCCCTCTCAGTTTAAATGTCTCATCCAGTGTTCAAAGATCTGTTGTGCTGTCTCAGTCGACCAGTGAATTTTGTCACGGGCATTCACCACAAAACACTCTGGCTCTATCCACTGTAAAGTGTTGCAGGAGTCCCAGAGGAAGATGTTTAGCTCTTCAATGAGCTCCTGGGTTTCCAAAGGAAGTTCCTTGGAGTACTGAATAAGTGGAACATGAACCTGTGCAAATGGGAAAACTCTGTGTGTCAGGGCGAGTAATGTTTGGAACTGCTTCCTCATCGTCTCCAACAGATTCCCCCTCAGGCAATTGTTAAGGCCCACAAATAAGATGACTTTTTCAACATTCTCCTGACACTGGAGTTTTTGTAATATGCCCTTTATGTGGTGGACTGTTGCACCGGGAAAACTGTCAATTTGTACATTTGTGTAGTTGTGTTCAGGGATCCTGGCCAAATTTGAGTCCCCCAGGATTAGGACCAATTTCCTAATCTCTACAGACCAGTTTTTGATTTTCTGCAGGGTATTCCCATGGCGGGTGGGTCTCCCTGTCGGGGTTATTACCATGGCCTTCAGCCCTAAATGATCGGGGAACCCTGTCGACTAGGGTACGTTGGAACCCCGGTCTCGTGTCCCCTCGTGTCCCTTCTGTCTTGTCAGAAACTTCAGCGATGATTTCCGAGGTCACCAAAGCCACATTAGAATGTACTAAGACATTTCCCCGCTGTTCTGTGCGGTTCACCAAGTTGGCATCTGAAGCAGGTTCACCCTCCGGTATATCTAAAGACACGTCCCCTCCATCCAGTTCCTCCTCCTTGCTGCTCTCGTGCTCTTGGATGGAGGGAGATGAGGTCAAAAGGTCAAACACAGGCTTAAACTGAGTCTGATCCTCCTCTATTTTCTTCCCTACACTCTCTATGACCTCCCTCTGAGCTCCCCTGCTCCGCTGTCTTCCCAGGGCTGGTCAGAAGGAGGAGGGGAGGCCGGCAGACTCCACGCTAGCACCCAAAATGTCTGCTCCTCCGACCGACTCACCCCCTCCTCTGACTGCTGTTTCTTTTCCTCCGCAGTAGGTGAGGCACGGGCAGGGGGGCTCCTATCAGATTGGACCTGATTGTATCTACTCCTCTCCTGAGCCTGGTCGGGAGAAGGAGGAGTCAGGGGGCCCAATACTTGTGAGAGAGGTACTCGGGCTTCTCTTCCCACCTCATCTCCTCCCGGGCTCCAGAGTACCTGAGTCTCTCTAGGTTCACCATGAAGTTCCACCCTCACCTCCAGTCGTTTCCCTCTCCCCTGGTGGCATTCCTCTCCCTGCCTGGACCTCTCCCCAAGATGCCTAGCGTCTGGATTTGTTCTATCTATCCCTGGGGATCGAGGGCACAAGCTGGGTAGAGGAACAGGGTTAAGGTTAGAACTGGGGCGTGGGTGGGACTCAAAAGTGACCCGAGTGGATTCAGGGGGGCTGATCTGATGGTCAAGGCCACGAGCAGGGGCGTGAATCTGATCTGGAGGACCCTGGTCCCCCCTCTCATACCGAGACTCCCTCCGTTTAGGTTTAGGAGTGGAAGAAGTCTGGTTAGGTTTAGGAGGGGGAATATTTGGACCAGAAAGATTAGGGTTAGGGTTAGGAGAGAGATTAGGGTTAGGAGAAGATTAGGGTTACGGTTAGGGTTAGGTTAAGGCTAGGTTAGGGTTAGGGTTAGGGTCAGGGGTTAGGGTTAGGGTTGGGTTAGGGTTAGGGTTAGAGTTGGTCTCAATGCTAGAAATCTGAGTTTACACCTATTTTTTACAGTCTAAAGTAGGTTATGAATGTACTTTTACTGGTCTTCGTGCTAGTAATCTGGGTTTTAACTGACTTTAAACAGTCTAAAGTAGGTAGTGAATGTACTTTGACCGGTCTTAATGCTAGAATTCTGAGTTTACACCTATTTAAAACAGTCTAAAGTAGGTTACGAATGTTCTTTTACTGGTCTTCATGCTAGTAATCTGGGTTTTAACTGACTTTAAACAGTCTAAAGTAGGTAGTGAATGTACTTTGACCGGTCTTAATGCTAGAAATCTGGGTTTTAATTGACTTTAAACAGTCTAAAGTAGTTAATGAATGTACTTTGACTGGTCTTGATGCTAGAAATCTGAGTTTAAACCTATTTTTAACAGTCTAAAGTAGGTTATGAATGTACTTTGACTGGTCTTAATGCTGGAAATCTGAGTTTCACCTGATTTTAAACAGTCTAAAGAAGGTTATGAATGAAAATGTATTGGTCTTAATGCTAGTCATCAGAGGTTATACCTATTCAAACAGTCTAAAGTAGGTTTTGATTGTACTTTGACTGTTCTTGATGCTGGAAATCTGTGTTTCAACTGACTTTTAACAGTCTAAAGTAGGTAGTGAATGTAGAAAATCCTCAGTCTGGGCTCTCCCTGGATGGAAAATTCACCCGTGCTACAAGACCTGGGGTTCCATACAACCTTGTTGACTTCGCTAACTGGTTGGAAGAGGAAGCAGAGTGTCAGGCTATGGCAACACAGACACAAGACAGTCAAAGGGGAAACATGGAGGAAAGGAGACCTTTGCGGTCGAATTATGTCAAGTCTAGTAATCCTGTGGCTACTGTACTTCATGGGACTAGTCGCCCTCAACGTCATGTCGATGCATCCGCTAAACATGCTACGCAAACTTGCCCCTTCTGCGATGTCCCTGATCACCACTTGAGTGTCTGTCCAGACTTTCGACAGCTATCAAAGGATGCCATTGTAAAGTGGATTCAAGAGAACGGCCGCTATTGGAGATGTGCCAGCAAACACAGAGCATCAAACTGTGACCTTAAGAAGCCTTGCCCGAAATGTAATAGGAAACATCTGGGAGTTCTTCATGATGCAAACCAGCCTCAAAAGGATTCGAGCACCTCCTGCCTCATCCGCTCCAGCTACAGTTCCTGGGTCCTTTTTCAAGGTTGTTAAAGTTCTGCTCAGCTACAGAGGAAAAAACATGGAAACCTACGCCATCTTGGATGACGGTTCAGCACGAACTATGCTCCTTGCGGCTGCAGCCAGATTCCTTGGGCTCACTGGGGCGGCTGAATCTCTTAGGCTTCAAACTGTTCGTCAAGGGACTGAGACTCTAGCTGGTACTGCAGTTACATTCAACATCTCCTCTGCATCGAATCCTCAGAAGAAATTCATAATACAGGATTCTTTCACTGCTGACACTTTAAGCCTTGCTCCTCAGTCTTATCCTGCACAGGTTTTGAAGAGATTCAAACATCTTCATGGCTTACCACTCCAAGCTTTTCATAAAGTTCAGCCCTTACTCCTTATTGGCTCAGATCATCCTCATCTTGTCTGCCCTGTCAAACCAGTTTGTTTGGGCCCAGGGGGTGGCCCGGCAGCAGTTCATACACGTCTTGGTTGGGCCCTGCAAGGTCCTTCCATGCTTCCAGAGAGTCAAACAATACAAGTGGAAGTTGATGGAGTCAAACGTTATGCAACCCCTCTCATACGCAAGGTGAGTGCCTCAAGATTGCAGGCTCCAAAGGAAGCTGTCCTACCAACCCTCAGCCGCACAGAACGGAAACTGTCAAAGAATCCAGAGCAAGCAGACATCTACAACCAGGAAGTTAACAAGCTCCTAGTAGCTGGATATGTAAAGAAACTGAGCCCTCAGGAAGTTGCTAACACTCATGAGTCATGGTACATACCTCATCATCTTGTGGAACACAATGGAAAAAACCGCTTGGTGTTCAACTGCTCCTTTCAGTACCATGGACAGATCCTAAATGAGAATCTCCTTCCTGGTCCAGTGCTGGGCCCAACATTGATGGGTGTTCTACTGCGCTTTCGCCAGCATTCTGTTGCCATTTCTGGTGATATTAAAGCCATGTTTCACCAGGTTAGATTGCTGGATGAAGACAAACCACTCCTTCGTTTCTTATGGCGAAATATGCAGCGCCGAGATCCAGTCGAGGTCTATGAGTGGCAAGTTCTACTGTTTGGGACAACATGCAGCCCTTGTTGTGCTACATATGCCCTCCAACGACATGTAAAAGACAATCAAGCGGGTGAGGAAGATGTCCTAACTTCAGTCTTGCAGTCCTTCTATGTGGACAATTGCCTGCAGAGTTTCCCAACTGCAGAACAGGCTACAACTCTCCTTGACCGACTCCGAGCCCTGCTGGCTTCTGGTGGCTTTGAGATCAGGCAGTGGATAAGTAATGTTCCTTCAGTTGTTGAGCATCTACCCAGAGAGGCTCGATCAGAGAGCACGGAGCTGTGGCTCAGTCATGGATGTACTTACCCGTGGGAAGGGACCTTGGGTCTCATGTGGCATTGTTCATCAGACACCTTGGGCTATAAACACAGGCCGGTTGAATATGAGAACCTTACACTCCGCAACGTGTACAGGACATTAGCCAGTCAGTATGACCCTCTGGGGTTCATCATCCCCTTCACCACCCATGCAAAAGTCCTGCTCCAGAAACTGTGGTCCAAAGAACGAGGATGGGACGACCCATGCCTCCCTGAGGCCTTCATCAAAGCTTGGATCTCATGGGAAAGGGAACTTCCAAATCTGTCTCAGATTAAACTCCCCAGATGTTATGGGATTGCTGGAGACGAAGATCCCTCTGCCACCAGAGAGCTACATGTGTTTTGTGACGCTTCAGAGACAGCTTATGGTTCTGTTGCATATCTGAGAACGCTGGACTCAAAAGGACAAACCCATGTTTCCTTTGTTATGGCTCGTTCAAGAGTGGCCCCAAGACACCAGATTACAATCCCCCGCTTGGAGCTGTGTGCTGCCCTTACTGGAGCTCAACTAGCCAAGTTGCTCCAAACAGAGCTAACTCTTCCTCTCCACCGTCTAGTGCTGTGGACAGACTCCACAACCGTCCTTACCTGGCTCCAATCGGACTCCTGTCAATTCAAAATATTCGTAGCTCATCGGATAATGGAGATCCTTGAGTACACATGTTCTACTGACTGGGGGTACGTAGACTCTGCCCACAACCCAGCTGACGACATCACCAGAGGAAAATCCTTAAAAGAACTTTCCACACCAAGCAGATGGAATCAAGGACCTCCCTTCCTGCTTCTAACTCCTGATCAGTGGCCCTTAAGTCCATCTCTGTCTTCTACCACTGCAGCATCAGAGCTCCGTAAATCAGCTTTCTGTGGGATTATTCAAGCTGCATCAAGCAGTGTTCCCCCAAACATCTCTAACTTCCAGTGCTGGGAGGATTTAGTCAACAGCACCCTTCAACAACTTACCTCATCCTCAGATCCGGATTCTGCACCCCCTGAAAGATCTCATGTAGAGGCCATGCTCTTGCAGCATGCACAGCAGGAGAGTTTTCCAGACGAGTATGTTTCACTGCAAGCAGGGAAATCTGTGTCCCCCCAAAGTCGGCTGCACTGTTTGTCCCCAGAGTTCGATCATACCATGAACCTTATCCGAATTGGTGGCCGTCTGCGGAATAGTGATAATTTGGACTACAACAGCATCCATCCAGTAGTTTTCCAGAGACTCACATCACCCAGCTGCTCATCAAAGACTACGACCACAAGCTGCACCATCCAGGTCCTGAAAGAGTGTTTTCAAGCCTGAGACGGAACTATTGGATTCTAGGTGGGAGACAAGCAGTCAGAAAACACCAACATTCATGCTTGGATTGTAAGAAATGGAAAGCAAAACCACTGGTTCCTCGTATGGCTGACCTACCTCCATCCCGTCTGCGTTTATTCAAGCCTCCCTTCTGGTCCACAGGTATGGCCTGTTTCGGTCCTTTCTGCATTAAAGTGGGCCGCCGTCAGGAAAATAGATGGGGAATCCTTTTCAAATGCCTTACCACACGCTGCCTGCACATCGAACTTCTTACCAGCCTTGACACTGACAGCTTCCTTATGTCCTTCCGCCGCTTTGTTGCTCGACGTGGAAATCCCTTTGAGGTTATCTCAGATCATGGCACCAACTTTATTGGAGGAGAGAGGGAGCTTCAAAAGACCTTCAGTCAGTTGACCCCAACCCTCCAAGCACAACTGGAAAAGGGCAAAGTTCGCTTCCTCAGAAACCCACCACATGCTCCACACTTTGGCGGTACCTGAGAGAGAGAGGTGAGGGCTATTAAATCTGCTCTGCGAGTCACACTGGGCAATCAAACTGTGACAGAAGAGGTCTTGAACACTGTGTTGATTGAGGTTGAGGAGATCCTGAACTCAAAACCTCTTGGATACGTCTCATCCCACATATCTGACCCCGATCCCGTGACGCCCAATCTACTGCTCATGGGGCGGCTGGAAGCCGCTCTTCCCCAAGTCGTCTATGCCCATTCTGACCTGCTGGGTACAAGGAGATGGCGTCACAGTCAGGTGCTGGCAGACCAATTCTGGACCAGTTTTATCAAACATTACTTACCGACACTTCAACCAAGACAAAAATGGAGAGTGGAGAACCCAAACCTCACAGTGGACACCATCGTCATGGTTGTGGACCCCAATCTTCCCCGAGCATCATGGCCAATTGGGAAAGTTCAAAAAGTTTTCACGAGCTCAGACGGAAGAGTCAGAGTGGCAGAGATCCTAATAAAAGGAAAACTCTATGTGCGACCTGTCTCTCGGTTGATTGCCCTTTCGGAGATTAAGGATCAGGAAGAACCTCATCATAACCCCTGAAGATTTCCTGGAGATCAAATGTAGTGCGTACATTTGAGGGGCGGCAATGTAGAAAATCCTCAGTCTGGGCTCTCCCTGGATGGAAAAGTACAGCCCCACCCACACTCCCTATTTCCTGGTGGGTGTGACAAGGAGGCTATAAAGCCAGCCTCATCACCTGCAGTCTCCCTTTGTTTGCTTCAGAACATGGACCACATGGCAGAGAAAGACCAAATGTTTGACTGATTAAATGTTAAGTGAGTTCTTTTTGTTACATTATTCTCTCATAATTTCTCCTTTGTCATCATTTCAGTTAAATATCAACGTGTATAATGATTTAGTTTGCCTTTATTGCCTTAGTTAAAAATTCTATTTGTGTTCTGAGGAGATTATTGTCTAGTTTAATAAACCTTTATTATTTACTCTTTTTTGCCAGAAAATCGGATCAACTTTGGAAAAATAAAACCTATAAAATTGGATCCTGACTGTACTCCTCTGTCCTCACCGAGACCGCATTAAGTTAACACCTCCTCCTACCAGCCAACACCCTCATAACCTCACAAGAAAACTCCTCAATATTTTTCAGTGAATGTACGTTGACTGGTCTTCATGCTAGATAAATGGTTTTCAACTCACTTTAAACAGTCTATAGTAGGTTTTGAATGCACTTTGACTGGTCTTAATGCTAGAAATCTGGGTTTTAACTGACCTTTAAAAGTCAAACGTAGGACGAATGTACTTTCACTGGTCTTACTGCTAGAAATCTTAGATTAAACAGATTTTAAACAGTCTAAAGTAGGTTATGAATGAACTTTGACTGGTCTTCATGCTAGATATCTGGGTTTTAACTGACTTTAAACAGTCTAAAGTAGGTCATCAATGAAAATTGATTGGTCTCAATGCCAGAAATCTCGGTTTTCACTGACCTTTAAAAGTCAAACGTAGGTTATGAATGGACTTTGACTGGTCTTCGTGCTAGAAATGCTAGAAATCTGAGTTTAAAACTATTTTATACAGTCTTAAGTAGGTTATGAATCTACTTCGACTGGCCTCAATGCTGGAAATCTGAGTTTTAACCTATTTTAAACAGTCAAAAGTAGGTCATGAATGTACCTTGACTGGTCTTAATGCTAGAAATCTGGGTTCAACTGACTTTAAACAGTCTAAAGTAGGTTATGAATGAAAATTCATTGGTCTTAATGATAGTCATCAGAGTTTAAACCTATTTTAAACAGTCATAGGTAGGTCATGAATGTACCTTGACTGGTCTCAATGCTAGAAATCTGAGTTTCACCAGATTTAAACAGTCTAAATAAGGTTTTGAATGTACTTTGACTGGTCTTGATGCTAGAAATCTGGGTTTAAACTGACTTTCAACAGTCTAAAGGAGGTTATAACCAACTTTGACTGATCCTAACGCTAGAAATCTGAGTTTAAAACCTTTTTAAACAGTCTAAAGTAGGTTAAGAATGTACTTTGACTGGTCTAATTATTAGAAATCTGGGTTTATACTGAGGTTGAACAGTCTACACTAAGTGATGAATGTACTTTGACTGGTCTCAATGCAAGAAATCTGAGTTTCACCTGATTTAAAACAGTCCAAAGTAGGTTTGGAAGGTACTTTGACTTTTCAATATTCCAGAAATCTGGGTTTAAACTGACTTTAAACAGTTGAAAGTAGGTTATGAATGTACTTTGACTGGTCTTAATGATAGTCATCAGAGTTTAAACCTATTGTCAACAGTCTAAAGTAGGTTTTGAATGTACTTTGACTGGTCTTGATGCTAGAAATCTGAGTTTGAACTGACTGTAAACAGTCAAAAGGAGGTTATAAACGATTTTAACTAAGCTTACTATTAGAAATCTGGGTTTAAATTGACTTTACCAGTCTAAAGGAGGTTATAAACGACTTTGACTGATCTTAACGCTAGAAATCTGAGTTTAAACCTTTTTTAAACAGCCTAAAGTAGGTCATGAATGTACTTTGACTGGTCTTAATGCTAGAAATCTGAGTTAAAACTATTTTATACAGTCTAAAGTAGGTTATGAATGTACTTTGACTGGTCTTGATGCTTCTTTAGACCCAAATTTGACTGAAATTTGTCAACTTTCATCCAATACTTACTACTTTGACTGGTCTTAATGATAGTCATCAGAGTTTAAACCTATTGTCAACAGTCTAAAGTAGGTTTTGAATGTACTTTGACTGGTCTTGATGCTAGAAATCTGAGTTTGAACTGACTGTAAACAGTCAAAAGGAGGTTATAAACGATTTTAACTAAGCTTACTATTAGAAATCTGGGTTTAAACTGACTTTGAACAGTCTAAATTAGGAAATGAATGTACTTTGACTGGTCTTACTTTTAGAAATCTGGGTCTAAACTGACTTTAAACAGTCTAAAGTAGGTAATGGATGTACTTTGACTGGTCTCAATTCTAGAAATCTGAGTTTTAACCTTTTTTGAACAGTCTAAAGTAGGTCATGAATGTACTTTGACTCGTCTCAATTCTGGAAATCTGAGTTTCAACTGACTTTAAACAGTCAAAAGTGGGTTTAGAATGTACTTTGACTGGTCTAATTATTAGAAATCTAAGTTTAAACTTACTTTAAACAGTCTACAGTCGGTGATGAATGTACTTTGACTGGTCTCAATGTGATAAATCTCGGTTTTAAACTGACTTAAACAGTCAAAAGTAGGTTATGAATGTACTTTGACTGGTCTTGATGCTAGAAATCTGGGTTTAAACTGACTTTCAACAGTCTAAAGGAGGTTATAACCAACTTTGACTGATCCTAACGCTAGAAATCTGAGTCTAAAACCTTTTTTAAACAGTCTAAAGTAGGTTAAGCATGTACCTTGACTGGTCTAATTATTAGAAATCTGGGTTTATACTGAGGTTGAACAGTCTACACTAAGTGATGAATGTACTTTGACTGGTCTCAATGCAAGAAATCTGAGTTTCACCTGATTTTAAACAGTCCAAAGTAGGTTAGGAAGGTACTTTGACTTTTCAATATTCCAGAAATCTGGGTTTAAACTGACTTTAAACAGTAGACAGTAGGTTATGAATGTACTTTGACTGGTCTTAATGATAGTCATCAGAGTTTCAACCTATTTTAAACAGTCTAAAGTAGGTTTTGAATGTACTTTGACTGGTTTTGATGCTAGAAATCTGAGTTTAAACCTTTTTCGAACAGTCTCAAGTAGGTCATGAATGTACTTTGACTGGTCTCAATGCGAAACATCTTGGTTTAAACTGACTTAAAACCTTCTAAATTAGATTATGAATGTATTTTGACTGGTCTTAATGCTAGAAATCTGGGTTTAAATTGACTTTACCAGTCTAAAGGAGGTTATAAACGACTTTGACTGATCTTAACGCTAGAAATCTGAGTTTAAACCTTTTTTAAACAGCCTAAAGTAGGTCATGAATGTACTTTGACTGGTCTTAATGCTAGAAATCTGAGTTAAAACTATTTTATACAGTCTAAAGTAGGTTATGAATGTACTTTGACTGGTCTTGATGCTAGAAATCTGGGTTTAAACTGACTTTCAACAGTCTAAAGGAGGTTATAAACGACTTTGACTGATCTTAACGCTAGAAATCTGAGTTTAAACCTTTTTTAAACAGCCTAAAGTAGGTCATGAATGTACTTTGACTGGTCTTAATGCTAGAAATCTGAGTTAAAACTATTTTATACAGTCTAAAGTAGGTTATGAATGTACTTTGACTGGTCTTGATGCTAGAAATCTGGGTTTAAACTGACTTTCAACAGTCTAAAGGAGGTTCTAACCAACTTTGACTGATCCTAACGCTAGAAATCTGAGTCTAAAACCTTTTTCAAACAGTCTAAAGTAGGTTAAGCATGTACTTTGACTGTTCTAATTATTAGAAATCTGGGTTTATACTGAGGTTGAACAGTCTACACCAAGTGATGAATGTACTTTGACTGGTCTCAATGCAAGAAATCTGAGTTTCACCTGATTTTAAACAGTCCAAAGTAGGTTAGGAAGGTACTTTGACTTTTCAATATTCCAGAAATCTGGGTTTAAACTGACTTTAAACAGTAGACAGTAGGTTATGAATGTACTTTGACTGGTCTTAATGATAGTCATCAGAGTTTCAACCTATTTTAAACAGTCTAAAGTAGGTTTTGAATGTACTCTGACTGGTTTTGATGCTAGAAATCTGAGTTTAAACCTTTTTCGAACAGTCTCAAGTAGGTCATGAATGTACTTTGACTGGTCTCAATGCGAAACATCTCGGTTTTAAACTGACTTAAAACCTTCTAAATTAGATTATGAATGTATTTTGACTGGTCTTAATGCTAGAAATCTGGGTTTAAATTGACTTTACCAGTCTAAAGGAGGTTATAAACGACTTTGACTGATCTTAACGCTAGAAATCTGAGTTTAAACCTTTTTTAAATAGCCTAAAGTAGGTTATTAATGTACTTTGACTGGTCTTAATGCTAGAAATCTGAGTTTAAACTATTTTATACAGTCTAAAGTAGGTCATGAATGTACTTTGACTGGTCTCAATTCTGGAAATCTGAGTTTAAACCTTTTTTGAACAGTCTAAAGTAGGTAATGAATGTATTTTGACTGGTATCAATGCTAGAAATATAAGTTTTAACTTACTTTAAACAGTCTACAGTCGGTGATGAATGTATTTTGACTGGTCTCAATGCTAAAAATCTAAGTTTAAAATTACTTTTAACAGTCTTAAGTAGGTTTTGAATGTACATTGACTGGTCTCAATGCTGGAAATCTTGGTTTAAATTGACTTAAAACATTCTAAATTAGGTTATGAATGTATTTTGACGTGTCTTAATGCTAGGAATCTTCGTTTCAACTGACTTTAAACAGTCTAAAGTAGGTTTTAAATGTACTTTGACTGGTCTTAATGCTAGAAATCTGGGTTTTAACTGACTTTGAACAGTCGAAAGTAGGTTATGAATTTACTTTGACTGGTCTAAATGCTAGAAATCTGGGTTTAAACTGACTTTAAACAGTCAAATGTAGGTTATGAATGTACTCTGACTGGTCTCAATGCTAGAAATCTGAGTTTTAACCTATTTGAAACAGTCAAAAGTAGGTTATGAATGTATTTTGACTGGTCTTCATGCTAGAAATCTGGGTTTAAACTGACTTGAAACATTCTAAAGTAGGTTATGAATGTACTTTGACTGGTCTCAATGCTAGAAATCTGGGTTTCAACTGACTTTAAACAGTTGAAAGTAGATAATGAATGTACTTTGACTGGTCTCAATGCTGGAAATCTGAGTTTAATAATAATAATAATAATGCATTTTATTTAAAAGCGCCTTTCAGGACACTCAAGGACGCTGAACAAGATTAAAAACAACCACAGTAAAATCAACAGTAAGAATAAGATAAACAATAATGATTAAATCAACAAAAGAGAAGCACAAACAGAGAAGGACCAGCGGGGAGAGGAGGTAGGAGATTGTCAAGTGGGGTATGCAGTCCTGAACAGGTGAGTTTTGAGTCTGGATTTAAACAGAGACAGGGAGGTCAGGTTTCTGAGGTCCGGTGGGAGAGAGTTCCAGAGCTGGGGAGCAGAGCGACTGAAGGCCCTGCTCCCCATGGTGCTGAGGCGAGCAGAGGGCACAGTGAGGTGGGTGNTCAAGGACGCTGAACAAGATTAAAAACAACCACAGTAAAATCAACAGTAAGAATAAGATAAACAATAATGATTAAATCAACAAAAGAGAAGCACAAACAGAGAAGGACCAGCGGGGAGAGGAGGTAGGAGATTGTCAAGTGGGGTATGCAGTCCTGAACAGGTGAGTTTTGAGTCTGGATTTAAACAGAGACAGGGAGGTCAGGTTTCTGAGGTCCGGTGGGAGAGAGTTCCAGAGCTGGGGAGCAGAGCGACTGAAGGCCCTGCTCCCCATGGTGCTGAGGCGAGCAGAGGCTATAGTGAGGTGGGTGGAGGAGGAGGATCTGAGGGAGCGGGCTGGAGTGGCAACGTTGAGGAGGTCAGACAGATATGGAGGGGCAAGGTTATGGATGGCTTTGAAAGTGTACAGAAGGATTTTGAATTCTATTCTATGCTTGACCGGTAACCAGTGGAGCTGCTGCAGGATGGGGTGATGTGATGGTGGGAGGGGGTTCTGGTGATAATACGGGCAGCTGAGTTCTGGACCAATTGGATTTTATGGAGTGACTTTTGGGGGAGACCGAAGAGGAGGGAGTTACAATAATCTAACCGGGAGGTGACGAGACTGTGAACAAGAATGGAGGTACTGTGAGGAGTGAGGCAGGGGCGAAGGCGGTTAATGTTACGGAGGTGAAAGTAAGCCCAGGTGATACTATTGATGTGAGACTGAAAAGAGAGAGTGCTGTCGAGGATGACACCCAGGCTCTTAACCTGAGGGGAGGGGGACACTGGGGAGTTATCGATGGAGATGGAGAAGGTGTCAACTTTGGAAAGAGTAGAGTTTATACAGTCGTAAATAGGTTATGAATGTACTTTGACTGGTCTTAATGCTAGAAATCTGGGTTTAAACTGACTTTAAACAGTCGAAAGTAGGTCATGAATGTACTTTGACTGGTCTCAATGCTAGAAATCTGAGTTTAAACCTATTTCAAACAGTCAAAAGTAGGTAATGCATGTACTTTGACTGCTCTTCATGCTAGAAATTTGGGTTTAAACTGTCTTGAAACATTCTAAAGTAGGTTATGAAGACCTTTGACTGGTCTCAATGCTAGAAATCTGAGTTTAAACTGACTTTAAACAGTAAAAAGTAGGTTAGGAATGCAATTTGACTGGTCTCAATGCTAGAAATCTTGGTTTGAACTGACTTTAAACAGTCTAAAGTAGGTTATGAATGTACTTTGACTGGTCTTAATGCTAGAAATCTAGGTTTAAACACTATTTGAACAGTCGTATGTAGGTTATGAATGTACTTTGACTGGTCTTGATGCTAGAAATCTGGGTTTAAACTGACTTTAAACAGTCTAAAGTAGGGATTGAATGTATTGTGACTGGTGTCAATGATAGAAATCTAAGTTTCAGCTTACTTTAAACGGTCAAAAGTAGGTTATGAATGTACTTTGACTGGTGTAAATGCTAGAAATCTGGGTTTCAACTGACTTTAAACAGTCTAAAATAGGTTATGAATGTACTTGGACTGGTCTCAATGCTAGAAATCTGAGTTTAAACATATTTGAAAAAAGTCTAAAGTAGGTCATGACTGTACTTTAACTGGTCTTTTTTTGCTAGAAATCTGGGTTTAAACTGACTTGAAACATTCTAAAGTAGGTTATGAATTTACTTTGACTGGTCTCAATGCTAGAAATCTGAGTTTAAACCAATTTTAAACAGTCTAAAGTAGGTTATGACTGTACTTTGACTGGTCTTCATGCTAGAAATCTGGGTTTAAACTGACTTTAAACAGTCTAAAGTAGGTTATGAATGTACTTTGACTGGTCTTAATGCTAGAAATCTAGGTTTTAACTCACTGTGAACAGTCATATGTGGGTTATGACTGTACTTTGACTGGTCTTCATGCTAGAAAACTTGGTTTGAACTGACTTTAAACAGTCTAAAGTAGGTTATGAATGTACTTTGACTGGTCTTAATGCTAGAAATCTAGGTTTAAACACTATTTGAACAGTCGTATGTAGGTTATGAATGTACTTTGACTGGTCTTAATGCTAGAAATCGGGTTTAAACAAACTATAAACAGTAAAAAGTAGGTTATGAATGTACTTTGACTGATCTCAATGCTAGAAATCTGAGTTTAAACCTATTTCAAACAGTAAAAAGAAGGTTATGAATGTACTTTGACTGGTCTTCATGGTAGAAAAAAGAGTCCAAACTGACTTAAAACAGTCTAAAGTAGGTTATGAATTCAATTTGACTGGTCTCAATGCTAGAAATCTTGTTTTAAACTGACTTTAAACATTTTTGAGTAGGTTATGAATGTACTTTGACTGGTCTTAATGCTAGAAATCTAGGTTTAAACAATATTTGAACAGTCGTATGTAGGTTATGAATGTACTTTGACTGGTCTCAATGCTAGAAATCCGGATTTAAACTGACTATAATCAGTCAAAAGTAGGTTATGAATGTACTTTGACTGGTCTTAATGCTAGAAATCTAGGTTTTAACTCACTTTGAACAGTCGAATGTAGGTTATGACTGTACTTTGAGTGGTCTTCATGCTAGAAATCTGGGTTTAAACTGACTTTAAACAGTCTAAAGTAGTAATGAATACAAATGACTGGTCTAAATGCTTGAAATCTTGGTTTAAACTGACTTTAAACAGTCTAAAGTAGGTAATGAATGGAATTTGACTGGTCTCAATGCTGGAAATCTTGGTTTAAACTGACTTTAAACAGTCTAAAGTAGGTAATGAATGTTCTTTGACTGGTCTTAATGCTAGAAATCTAGGTTAAAACTCTATTTGAACAGTCGTATGTAGGTTATGAATGTACTTTGACTGGTCTAAATGCTAGAAATCTGGGTTTAAACTGACTATATACAGTCAAAAGTAGGTTTTGAATGTACTTTTACTGGTCTCAATGCTAGAAATCTGAGTTTAAACCTATTTCAAACAATCAAAAGTAGGTTATGAATGTACTTTGACTGGTCTTAATGCTAGAAATCAGGGTCCAAACTGACTTTAAACAGTCTAAAGTAGGTAATGAATGTACTTTGACTGGTCTTAATGCTAGAAATCTGGGTTTCAACTGACTTTAAACAGTCTAAAGTAGGTAATGAATGTACTTTGACTGGTCTCAATGCTGGAAAACTCATTAAAAATGTATTTTTCACAGTCTAAAGTAGGTTATGACTATACTTTGACTGGTCTTCATGCTAGAAATCTGAGTTTAAACTGACTTTAAACAGTCTAAAGTAGGTAATGAATGTTCTTTGACTGGTCTTAATGCTAGAAATCTAGGTTAAAACTCTATTTGAACAGTCGTATGTAGGTTATGAATGTACTTTGACTGGTCTAAATGCTAGAAATCTGGGTTTAAACTGACTATATACAGTCAAAAGTAGGTTTTGAATGTACTTTTACTGGTCTCAATGCTAGAAATCTGAGTTTAAACCTATTTCAAACAATCAAAAGTAGGTTATGAATGTACTTTGACTGGTCTTCATGCTAGAAATCTGAGTTTAAACTGACTTTAAACAGTCTAAAGTAGGTAATGAATGTTCTTTGACTGGTCTTAATGCTAGAAATCTAGGTTAAAACTCTATTTGAACAGTCGTATGTAGGTTATGAATGTACTTTGACTGGTCTAAATGCTAGAAATCTGGGTTTAAACTGACTATATACAGTCAAAAGTAGGTTTTGAATGTACTTTTACTGGTCTCAATGCTAGAAATCTGAGTTTAAACCTATTTCAAACAATCAAAAGTAGGTTATGAATGCACTTTGACTGGTCTCAATGCTAGAAATCTGGGTTAAAACTGACTTTAAACAGTCTAAAGTAGGTAATGAATGTACTTTGACTGGTCTTAATGCTAGAAATCTAGGTTGAAACTGACTATAAACAATCAAAAGTAGGTTATGAATGTACTTTGACTGGTCTTTATAATAGAAATCAGGGTCCAAACTGACTTTAAACAGTCTAAAATAGGTTATGAATGTACTTTGACTGGTCTCAATGCTAGAAATCTGGGTTTCAACTGACTTTAAACAGTCTAAAGTAGGTAATGAATGTACTTTGACTGGTCTCAATGCTGGAAAACTCATTAAAAATGTATTTTTCACAGTCTAAAGTAGGTTATGACTATACTTTGACTGGTCTTCATGCTAGAAATCTGAGTTTAAACTGACTTTAAACAGTCTAAGGTAGGTCATGAATGTACTTTGACTGGTCTCAATGCTAGAAATCTGAGTTTCAAAGATTTTAAACAGTCTAAAGTAGGTTTTGAGTGTACTTTGACTGGTCTTGATGCTAGAAATCTGGGTTTAAACTGACTTTAAACAGTCTAAAGCAGGTTATAAACGTCTTTGACTGATCTAAACGCTGGAAATCTGAGTTAAAACCTTTTTTTAACAGTCTAAAGTAGGTATTGAATGTACTTTGACTGGTCTCAATGCTAGAAATCTGGGTATATAATGACATTAAACAGTCTAAAATAGGTTATGAATGTACTTTGACTGGTCTCAATGCTAGAAATCTGAGTACAAACCTTTTTAAAATAGTCTAACGTAGTTAATGAATGTACTTTGACTGGTCTCAATGCTAGAAATCTGGGTTTAAACTGACTGAAAACAGTCTAAAGTAGGTTTTGAATTTACTTTGACTGGTCTCAATGCTATAAAATGGGGTTTAAACCAATTTTAAACAGTCTAAAGTAGGTCATGAATGTACTTTGACTGATCTTAATGCTAGAAACCTAGGTTTCAACTGACTTTATACAGTCAAAAGTAGGTTGTGAATGTACTTTGACTGGTCTCAATGCTAGAAATCTGGGTTTAAACTGACTTTAAACAGTCTAAAGTAGGTGATGAAGGTACTTTGACTGGTCTTAATGCTAGAAATCTGGGTTTAAACTGACTTTAAACAGTCTTAAGTAGGTGATGAATGTACTTTGACTGGTCTTAATGCCAGAAATCTGGGTTTATGCTGACATTTAACAGTCTAAAGTAGGTTATGAATGTACTTTGACTGGTCTTACTCCGAGAAATAGGGGTTTAAACCTATTTTAAACAGTCTAAAGTAGGTTATGAATGTACTTTGACTGGTCTCAATGCTAGAATTCTGAGTACAAACCTTTTTAAAATAGTCTAACGTAGTTTATGAATGTACTTTGACTGGTCTCAATGCTAGAAATCTGGGTTTAAACTGACTTAAAACAGTCTAAAGTAGGTTATGAATGTACTTTGACTGGTCTTACTCCGAGAAATAGGGGTTTAAACCTATTTTAAACAGTCTAAAGTAGGTTATGAATGTACTTTGACTGGTCTCAATGCTAGAATTCTGAGTACAAACCTTTTTAAAATAGTCTAACGTAGTTTATGAATGTACTTTGACTGGTCTCAATGCTAGAAATCTGGGTTTAAACTGACTTAAAACAATCTAAAGTAGGTAATGAATGTACTTTGACTGGTCTCAATGCTAGAAATCTGAGTTTAAAACTATTTAAAACAGTCTAAAGTAGGTTATGAATGTACTATGACTGGTCTCAATGCTAGAAATCTGAGTTTAAACGTATTATTTACAGTCTAAAGTAGGTTATGAATGTACTTTGACTGGTCTCAATGCTAGAAATCTGGGTTTATACTGACTTTAAACAGTCTAAAGTAGGTTATGAATGTACTTTGACTGGTCTCAATGCTAGAAATCCGGGTTTAAACTGACTTCAAAAAGTCTAAAGTAGGTTATGAATGTACTTTGACTGGTCTTAATGCTAGAAATCTGGGTTTAAACTGACTTTAAACAGTCAAAAGAGGTTATGAATGTACTTTGACTGGTCTCAATGCTAGAAATCTGAGTTTAAACCTATTATTGACAGTCTAAAGTAGGTTATGAATGTAAAAATAGGGGTTTTAACAAATTTTAAACAGTCTAAAAAGGTTAATGAATGTACTTTGACTGGTCTCAATGCTAGAAAAAGGAGTGTAAACCTATTTAAAACAGTAAAAAGTAGGTAATGAATGTACTTTGACTATTCTCAATGCTAGAAATCTGGGTTTAAACTGACTTCAAAAAGTCTAAAGAAGGTTATGAATGTACTTTGACTGGTCTCAATGCTAGAAATCCAGGTTTAAACTGACTTTCAACAGTCTAAAGTAGGTTATGAATGTTCTTTGACTGGTCTCAATGCTAGAAATCTGGGTTTAAACTGACTTTAAACAGTCTAACGTAGATCATGAATGTACTTTGACTGGTCTCAATGCAAAAAATAGGGGTTTGAACAAATTGTAAACAGTCTAAATAGGTTATGAATGTACTTTGACCGGTGTCAATGCTAGAAATCTGAGTTTAAACCTATTTAAAACAGTCTAAAGTAGGTGATGAATGTACTTTGACTGGTCTCAATGCCAGAAAAAGGGGTTTAAACCAATTTAAAACAGTCTAAAGTAGGTGATGAATGTACTTTGACTATTCTCAATGCTAGAAATCCGGGTTTAAACTGACTTCAAAAAGTCTAAAGAAGGTTATGAATGTACTTTGACTGGTCTCAATGCTAGAAATCCAGGTTTAAACTGACTTTGAACAGTCTAAAGTAGATTATGAATGTACTTTGACTGGTCTTGATGCTAGAAATCTGGGTTTAAACTGACTTTAAACGGTCGAAAGTAGGTTATGAATGTACTTTGACTGGTCTCAATGCTAGAAATCTGGGTTTAAACTGACTTCAAACAGTCTAAAGTAGGTTATGAATGTACTTTGACTGGTCTCAATGCTAGAGATCTGGGTTTAGACTGACTTTAAAAAGTATAGAGTAGGTTATGAATGTACTTTGACTGGTCTCAATGCTAGAAATCTGAGTTTAAACCTATTTAGAACAGTCTAAAGTAGGTTATGAATGTACTTTGTCTGGTCTCAATGCTAGAAATCTGAGTTTAAACCTATTATTGACAGTCTAAAGAAGGTTATGAATGTAAAAATAGGGGTTTTAACAAATTTTAAACAGTCTAAATAGGTTATGAATGTACTTTGACTGGTGTCAATGCTAGAAAAAGGGGTTTAAACCTATTTAAAACAGTCTAAAGAATGTGATGAATGTACTTTGACTATTCTCAATGCTATAAATCCGGGTTTAAACTGACTCCAAAAAGTCTTAAGAAGGTTATGAATGTACTTTGACTGGTCTCAATGCTAGAAATCCAGGTTTAAACTGACTTTAAACAGTCTAAAGTAGGTTATGAATGTACTTTGACTGGTCTCAATGCTAGAAATCTGAGTTTAAACCTATTATTGACAGTCTAAAGTAGGTTATGAATGTACTTTGACTGGTCTCAATGCTAGAAATCTGGGTTTAAACTGACTTTAAACAGTCTAAAGTAGGTTATGAATGTACTTTGACTGGTCTCAATGCAAAAAATAGGGGTTTTAACAAATTTTAAACAGTCTAAATAGGTTATGAATGTTCTTTGACTGGTGTCAATGCTAGAAATCTGAGTTTAAACCTATTTAAAACAGTCTAAAGTAGGTTATGAATGTACTTTGACTGGTCTCAATGCTAGAAATCTGGGTTCATACTGACTTTAGAACAGTCTAAAGTAGGTTATGAATGTACTTTGACTGGTCTCAATGCTAGAAATCTGGGTTTATACTGACTTTAAAAAGTTTAAAGTAGGTTATGAATGTACTTTGACTGGTCTCAATGCTAGAAATCTGGGTTCATACTGACTTTAGAACAGTCTAAAGTAGGTTATGAATGTACTTTGACTGGTCTCAATGCTAGAAATCTGGGTTTATACTGACTTTAAAAAGTTTAAAGTAGGTAATAAATGTACTTTGGTTTTAATGCTAGAAATCTGAATATAAACCTATTGTAAACAGTCTAAAGTAGGTTATGAATGTACTTTGACTGGTCTCAATGCTAGAAATCCGGGTTAAAACTGACTGTAAACAGTCAAAATTAGGTAATGAATGTACTTTGACTGGTCTCAATGCTAGAAATCCGGGTTTAAACTGACTTTAAACAGATTAAAGCAGGTTATGAATGTACTTTGTTTTTAATGCTAGAAACCTGAATTAAAACCTATCATAAACAGTCAAAAGTAGGTGATGAATGTACTTTGACTGGTCTCAATGCTAGAAATCCGGGTTAAAACTGACTGTAAACAGTCAAAATTAGGTAATGAATGTACTTTGACTGGTCTCAATGCTAGAAATCTGGGTTTAAACTGACTTTAAACAGTCTGAAGTAGGTTATGAATGTACTTTGACTGGTCTATATGCTAGAAATCTGGGTTTATACTGACTTGAAAAAGTCTAAAGTAGGTTATGAATGTACTTTGACTTGTCTTAATGCTAGAAACCTAGGTTTAAACTGACTTTAAACAGTCTGAATAAGGTTATGAATGTACCTTGACTGGTCTCAATGCTAGAAATCTGAGTTTAAACTGACTTTAAACAGTCTAAAGTAGGTAATGAATGTACTTTGACTGGTCTCAATGTTAGAAATCCGGGTTTAAACTGACTTTAAACAGTCTAAAGTAGGTTTTGAATGTACTTTGACTGGTCTCAATGCTAGAAATCTGGGCTTATACTGACTTTAAACAGTTTAAAGCAGGTTATGAATGTACTTTGGTTTTAATGCTAGAAATCTGGGTTTAAACTGACTTTAAACAGTCTGAAGTAGGTAATGAATGTACCTTGACTGGTCTCAATGCTAGAAATCTGGGTTTAAACCTATTTAAAACAGTCTAAAGTAGGTTATGAATGTACTTTGACTGGTCTCAATGCTAGAAATCTGGGTTTAAACTGACTTTAAACAGTCTGAAGTAGGTTATGAATGTACTTTGACTGGTCTCAATGCTAGAAATCTGGGTTTATACTGACTTGAAAAAGTTGAAAGTAGGGAATGAATGTACTTTGGTTTTAATGCTAGAAATCTGAATATAAACCTATTGTTCACAGTCTCAAGTAGGTGATGAATGTACTTTGACTGGTCTCAATGCTAGAAATCTGGGTTTAATCTGACTTTAAACAGCATGAAGTAGGTTATGAATGTACTTTGACTGGTCTCAATGCTAGAAATCTGGGTTTATACTGACTTGAAAAAGTTGAAAGTAGGGAATGAATGTACTTTGGTTTTAATGCTAGAAATCTGAATATAAACCTATTGTTCACAGTCTCAAGTAGGTGATGAATGTACTTAGAGTGGTCTTAATGCTAGAAATCTTGGTTTATGCTGACATTAAACAGTCTAAAGTAGGGAATGAATGTACTTTGACTGGTCTTACTCAGAGAAATAGGGGTTTAAACCTATTTTAAACAGTCTAAAATAGGTTATGAATGTACTTTGACTGGTCTCCATGCTAGAAATCTGGGTTTAAACTGACTTTAAACAGTCTAAAGTAGGTTATGAATGTACTTTGACTGGTCTCAATGCTAGAAATCCAAGTTTAAACTGACTTCAAACAGTCTAAAGTAGGTTATGAATGTACTTTGACTGGTCTCAATGCTAGAAATCCGGGTTTAAACTGACTTTAAACAGATTAAAGCAGGTTATGAATGTACTTTGGTTTTAATGCTAGAAATCTGAATTAAAACCTATCATAAACAGTCAAAAGTAGGTGATGAATGTACTTTGAATGGTCTCAATGCTAGAAATCCGGGTTAAAACTGACTGTAAACAGTCAAAATTAGGTTATGAATGTACTTTGACTGGTCTCAATGCTAGAAATCTGGGTTTAAACTGACTTTAAATAGTCTGAAATAGGTTATGAATGTACTTTGACTGGTCTATATGCTAGAAATCTGGGTTTATACTGACTTGAAAAAGTCTAAAGTAGGTTATGAATGTAATTTGACTGGTATTAATGCTAGAAATCTGAATATAAACCTATTGTTTACAGTCTAAAGTAGGGGATGAATGTACTTTGACTGGTCTTAATGCTAGAAATCTTGGTTTATGCTGACATTAAACAGTCTATAATAGGTAATGAATGTACTTTGACTGGTCTTAATGCTAGAAATCCAGGTTTAAACTGACTGTAAACAGTCAAAAGTAGGTTATGAATGACTTTGACTGGTCTCAATGCTAGAAATCTGGGTTTAATCTGACTTTAAACAGCATGAAGTAGGTTATGAATGTACTTTGACTGGTCTCAATGCTAGAAATCTGGGTTTATACTGACTTGAAAAAGTTTAAAGTAGGGTATGAATGTACTTTGGTTTTAATGCTAGAAATCTGAATATAAACCTATTGTTCACAGTCTCAAGTAGGTGATGATTGTTTTTTGACTGGTCTTAATGCTAGAAATCTTGGTTTATGCTGACATTAAACAGTCTAAAGTAGGTTTTGAATGTACTTTGACTGGTCTTACTCAGACAAATACGGGTTTAAACCTATCGTAAACAGTCTAAAATAGGTTTTGAATGAACTTTGACTGGTCTCAATGCTAGAAATCTGAGTACAATCCTTTTTAAAATAGTCTTACGTAGTTTATGAATGTACTTTGACTGGTCTCAATGCTAGAAATCTGGGTTTAAACTGACTTAAAACAGTTTAAAGTAGGATATGATTGTACTTTGACTGGTCTCAATGCTAGAGATCTGGGTTTTAACTGACTTTAAACAGTCTCAAGTAGGTTTTGAATTTACTTTGACTGGTCTCAATGCTATAAAATGGGGTTTAAACTGACTTTAAACATTCTAAAGTAGGTTATGAATGTACTTAGACTTGTCTTTATGCTTGAAACCTAGGTTTAAACTGACTTTAAACAGTCTGAATAAGTTTATGAATGTACTTTGACTGGTCTCAA